>JANFPS010000231.1:0-24349 GCA_024703675.1 Drosophila nebulosa
TGAAAATTTCTTTTTTTAAAAGTTTCCCCAAAATTGGAAATTAGAGCAGGAAAAAAATACTGAAATTTTACAAAATTACGATTTTCTGAAAAGTGGGTTCAAAATAGTTTCAGGTTGAATGACAAAGTAAGTAAAACCGGAAAGCTCAAGAGAATTTTTTTTAAATCGTTTCCCCAATATTGGGAAAATAGAGCCCGGAAAAAATTGAGAATACTGAAATTTTTTTCAAATTCACGATTTCTCGAAAAATGGGTTCAAAAGAGTTTTCAAAGGTTTGAATGACAAAAAAGTAAAACCGGGTAAGGTACTAACTGAGAAATTGCTTTTTTTAATCGTCCCAATATTAGGAAAGTTAGAGCAAGGAAAAGTTGAGAATACTGAAATTTTACAAATTCACGATTTTCTCGAAAAGTGGGTTTAAAACGAGTTTTCAAAGTTTGAACGACAAAAGTAAGTTAACCGGATGAGGTACTAACTGAGACATTGCTTTTTTAAATCGTCCCAATATTGGCAAAATTAGAGCACGGAAAAGTTGAGAATACTGAATTTTCACAAATTCACGATTATCTCGAAAAGTGGGTTCAAAATGAGTTTTCAAGGTTTGAATGACAAAAGTAAGTAAAACCGGATAGCTACTAATGAGAAAATTGCTTGTTTTAATCTCTCAATATTAGGAAGTTAGAGCAAGGAGGAAAATTGAGAAGACTGTGAAAATTTTACAAAACTCACGATTTTCTCGAAAAGTGGGTTCAAAATGAGTTTTCTAGGTTTGAATGACAAATGTAAGTAAACTGGATGCGCTACTAACTGAAACATTGCTTTTTTAAATCGTTTCAATATTGGCAAAGTGAGAGCACGGAAAAGTTGAGAATACTGAATTTTTACAAATTCACGATTTTCTCGAAAAGTGGGTTCAAAATGAGTTTTCAAGGTTTGAATGACACAAAAGTAAGTTAAACCGGATAAGCTACTAACTGGACATTGCATTTTTTTAAATCGTCCAATATTAGGAAGTTATAGAGCAAGGAAAGTTGAGAATACTGAAATTTTACAAATTCACGATGTCTCGAAAAGTGGGTTCAAAATGAGTTTTTCTAGGTTTGAATGACAAATGATAAGTAAACTGGGATGCGCTATGAAACTGAAAACATTGTTTTTTAAATCGTTTCAATATTGGCAAAGTGTGAGAGCACAGTGAAAAGTTGAGAATACTGAATGTTTACAAATCACGATTCCTCGAAAAAGTGGGTTTCAAATGAGTTTCAAGGTCTTTTGAAGGACAAAAGTAAGTTAAACCGGATAAGGTACTAACTGTAGACAGTGCTTCTATTTTTTAATATTCCCAATATTAAGAGAACAGTTAGAGCAAGGAAAAGGTTGAGAAATTACTGAAATTTTACACAATTCACGATTGTTATACTCGAAAGTGCGGTTCAAAATGAGTTTTCAAGGTTTGAATGACGAAAGTAAGTTAACCACGGATGAGCTTACTGAACTGAGGGACATTGCTTTTTTAAATCGTCCAAAATTGGACCAAAATTAGAGCACGAAAAGTTGAGGAATACTGAATTTTCACCAAATTCACGATTATCTCGAAAAGTGGCGTTCAAAAGAGTTTTTCAAGTTTGAATGACAAAAGTAAGTAAACCGGATAAGCTACTAACTGATAAATTGCTTGTTTTAATCGTCTCAATATTAGGAAAATTAGAGCAAGGAAAATTGAGAATACTGAAATTTTACAAATTCACGATTTTCTCGAAAAGTGGGTTCAAAATGAGTTTTCTAGGTTTGAATGACAAATGTAAGTAAACTGAATGCGCTACTAACTAAAACATTTCTTTTTTAAATCGTTTCAATATTTCAAAGTGAGAGCACGGAAAAGTGAAATACTGAATTTTTTACATATCACGATTTTCTCGAAAAGGGTTCAAAAAGAGTTTTCAAGGTTGGAATGACACAAAGTAAGTTAACCGATAAGCTTCTAACTGAGAAATTGCTTTTAAATCGTCCCAATAATTTGGCAAAGTAAGAGCACGGAACAGAAAGTTGAGAATACTGAATTTCACAAATTCACGATTATCTCGTGAAAAGTGGGTTCAAAATGAGTTTGTTAAGGTTGAATGACAAATAAGTAAGTAAACCGGATAAGTACTAACTGAGAAATTGCTTGTTTTAATCGTTCCCCAATATTAGGAAAGTTAGTAGCAAGGCAATTGAGAATACTGAATTTGTACAAATTCAAGATTTTCTCGAAAAGGTGGGTTCAAAATGAGTTTTCTAGGTTCTTGAATGGACAAATGTAAGTAAAACTGGAGCGCTACTAACTGGAAACATTGCTTTTATTAAAATCGTTCAAATATTGGCAAAGTGAGAGCACGAGGAAAAGTTTGAGAATACTGCATTTTCACAAATTCACGATTATCTCGAAAACGTGGGTTCAAAATGAGTTTTCAAGGTTTTGAATGGACAAAAGTAACGTAAACCGGATAAGCTACTAACCTGAGTGAAATTGCTTGTTTAATCATCTAATATTAGGAAAATTAGGAGCAACGGAAATTGAGAATACTGAAATTTTACAAATTCACAATTTTCTCGAAAAAGTGGGTTCAAAATGAGTTTTCTAGGTTTGAAATGACAAATGTATAGTATATCTGAATGCGATACTAACTGGGGACAGTGCTTTTTTTAATAGTCCCAAATATTAGGAAAGTTAGAGCAAGGAAAAGTTGAGAATACTGAAATTTTACAAATTCATGATTTTCTCGAAAAGTGGGTTCAAAATGAGTTTTCAAAGTTTGAACGACAAAAGTAAGTTTAATCCGGATATGATGGTACTAACTGAGACATTGCTTTTGTTAAATCGTCCCAATATGGCCCAAAATTAGAAGCACGGAAAAGTTTGAGAATACGAATTTTCAACAAATTCACATTATCTTTTCTCGAAAGTGGGTTCAAAAATGAGTTTTAGGTTTGAATAACAAAAGTAAGTAAACCGAATAAGCTACTAACTGAGAAAATGTTGTTTTAATCGCCTCAATATAGGAAATTAGAGCAGAAAATTGATGAAATACTGAATTTTTACAAATTCACGATTGTTCTCGAAAAGTGGGTTCAAAATGAGTTTTCAAGTTTGAATGACAAAAGTAAGTTACCGGATAAGCGTCTACTGAGAAATTGCTTTTTAAATCGTTCCCAATATTGGCAAAGTAAGAGCACGGAAAGTTGAGAATACTGCATTTTCACAAGTGCACCGATGATCTCGAAAAGTGGGTTCAAAATGAGGTTTTCAAGGTTGAATGACAAAACGTAAGAGTAAACCGGATCAGCTACTAACTGGAGAAAATTGCCTTGTTTTAATCATCTAAATATTAGGAAAGTTAGAGCAAGGAAAATTGAGAATACTGAAATTTTACAAATTTCACGATTTTCTCGAACGTGGGTTCAAAATAGAGTTTTGTAGGTTTGAAATGACAAATGTAAGTAAGCTGATGCGCTATAACTGAGACATTGCTTGTTTAAAGTCGTCCCAATATGGAAAATTAGAGAACGGAAAAGTTGAGAATACTGGAATTTTCACAAATTCACGTTATCTCGAAAAGTGGGTTCAAAATGAGTTTCAAGGTTTTTGAATGACAAAAGTAAGTATAACTGGATAAGCTTTAACTGAGGAAAATTGCTTTTTAATCGTCCATATATTGCAAAGTTAAGAGACAGAAAAAGTGAGAATACTGCATTTTCACAAAATTCACGATTATTCGAAAAGTGGGTTCAAAATGAGTTTTCAAGGTTTGAATGACAAAAGTAAGTTAACCGGATAAGCTTCTAACTGAAAAAATTGCTTTTTAAATCGTCCCAATATTGGCAAAGTAAGAGCACGGAAAAGTTGAGAATACTGCACTTTCACAAATTCACGATTATCTCGAAAAGTGGGTTCAAAATGAGTTTTCTAGGTTTTGGGCGCCTTTGAATGACAAATGTAAGTAAACTAGATGCGCTACTAACTGAAACATTGCTTTTTTAAATCGTTTCAATATTGGCAATGTGGGAGCACGAAAAGGTGAGAATACTGAATTTGTACAAATTCACGATTTTCTCGAAAAGTGGGTTCAAAATGAGTATCTAGGTTTGAATTGACAAATGTAAGTAAACTGGATGCGTTGCTTACTGAAAACATTGCTTTTTTAAATCGTTTCACATTATTGGCAAAAGTTTGAGCACGGAAAAAAAAAGTTGAGAATACAAAAATGATTTACAAATTCAAGATATTCTCGAAAATTAGGTTCAACATGAGTTTTTTAGGTTTGAATAACAATAGTAAGTAAACCGGCCAGGATAGCTACTAACTGAGAAATTGCTTTTTTTAATCGTCCCAATATTAGGAAAGTTAGAGCAAGGAAAAGTTAAAAAAATACTGAAATTTTTCAAATTCACGATTTTCTTGAAAAGTGGGTTCAAAATGAGTTTTCTAGCGTTTGAATGACAAAAGTAAGTAAACGGAGTAAGCTACTAGAATGAGAAAATTGCTTGTTGTAATCGTCCCAATATTAGAACAAGTTAGAGCAAGGAAAGTTGGAAAATACTGAACATTTTACAAATTCACTATTATCTCCGAAAAGTGGGTTCATAATGAGTTTTTAAAGGTTTCTGAATGACAAAAGTAGTTAAAACGGATAAGCTATAACTGAGACATTGCTTTTTTAATCGCCCCAAATATTGGCAAAGTTAGAGCACGGAAAAGTGAGAATACTGACTGGTCACAAATTCACGATTATCTCGAAAAGTGGGTTCAAACATGAGTTTTTCAAGGTTTGATGCAAAAGAAGTTACCGGATGGAGCTACTAAATGCGACATGCTTTTTGAAAATCTTCCCAATATTAGGAAAGGTGGACGCAAGGAAAAATGAGAATACTGAAATTTTACAATTCACGATTTTCTCGAAAAAAGTGGGTTCAAAATTAGTTTTCTTAGGTTTGAATGACAAATGTAAGTAAACCTGGATGCGCTGCTTACTGAAACATGCATTTTTTAAATCGTTTCAATATTGGCACCCAGGTTGAGCACGGAAAAGGGAGGAATACTATAAATGATTTACACAAATTCAAGATATATTGAGACGAAAATTATAGGATTAATAGACATAACCATGAGTTTTTTAGTAGGTTTGATAACACTGTAAGTAAACCGGATAAGCTACTAACTGAGAAATTGCTTTTTTTAATCGTCCCAATATTAGGAAAGTTAGAGCAAGGAAAAGTTGAGAATACTGAAATTTTACAAATTCGATTTCTCGAAAAGTGGGTTCAAAATGAGTTTTATAGGTTTTTGAAGGACAAATGTAAGTAAAAACTAGAAAATGACGCTACTTACTGAAACATTGCATTTTTAAAATCGGTTTCTAATATTGGCAAGTTTTATGTTCTAGAGCACGGAAAAGTGAAGTGGACTAAATTTTTACAGAATCCACGATTTTCCGAAAATCGGTGTTGTTATTTAAATGGAGTGTACATGTATTTTGTTCTACCGGTAATGTGAAGAATGCACAAATGTTAACGTAACGATGAATGCGCTACACTAACTGAAAAATTGCCTATGTTTGAAATGGTTGTTCAAATATTTGCAAAGTAATAAGAATTTTTCACACAAAAAATTTCACGATATTTCACTTGAAAACAAGGGATTGTTCAAAATATTTTCTGATTTAGGACTTGAATGACATGTGAAGTAACCTGAATGCCCGAACGTGCTAACGTGAAACATTGCTATTGTTTATAGAAAACACGTCCAAATATGGGCACAAGCAAACAGTTAGAGTCCACGGACAAAGTTATGAGAGATACTCAAATTTTATGAACACCTAATTCACGGCAGTTATTCTCGTAGAAAAGTGGCGTTCAAAATGAGTTATCGCTAGAGATATTTGAAATGACCAAATGTAACGCCTAAACTGGATGCGCTACATATACCGAAATACATGCTTTTCTATTCGTCTCACCAATATATGGCCCAAAGTTATAGAATTTTAGCAAAATGATTATCCACACAACGAGTTTTGTCTTAGAAAACCCGCGGGGTTCACAAAATGAGTTATTGTCAACCGGGTATACACCCTTTGAATGACAAAAGTTTAGTACCAAACGGATAAGCTTACGTTACTGAGAAAATGCTTTTTAATAGTACCCAATATTGTGCAAAGTAAGAGCACGGAAAACGTTGAGAATACTTGCATTTACACAAATGCACCGATTATCAGTCGATAAAGTGGGTTCAAAATTGAGTTTCTAAGGTATTTATTGAATGATCAAAAGCAAAGTAAAACGGATAAGCTACTAACTGAGAAATTGATTTTTTAACTCGTCTCGAAATATTATGGCAATTTAGAGCAAGGTAAAAGTTGAGCAATACGAAATTTTACAAATCACGATTTTCTCGAAAAGTGGTATCAAAATGAGTTTCTAGGTTTGAATGACCTAATGTGAAGTAAACTGGATGCGCTACTAACTGAAACATTGCTTTTTTAAATCACGTTTCAACATTGGCAAGTATGAGAGCACGGAAAGTTGAGAATACTGAATTTTTACAAATTCCACGATTTTGCTCGAAAAATGTGGGTTCGAAATAAAGTTTCAAGGTTTTGACATGACAAAAAGTAAGTAAAAAGACACACCAGCGATAAGCTACTAAAACCTATGGTTAGACACGTGTGCTGTATTTTTTATAATACGTCCCAATATTAAGAAGAAAAGTCTCAGCAGCGAATGGAAAAGTTGAGAATACTGAAATTTTTACTAAAATCAACCGGACATTTGAGTTCTGCGCGAAAAAGTAGGGTTCAAATGAGTTTTCAAACAGTTGAACGACAAAAGATGGAAAGTTAACCGGATGATGGTAGCTAAAACTGAGACAATTGCTATTTATATTAAATCGTCCCAATAGTTTGCAAAATTAGAGCACGGAAAAAGTTGAGACTACTGAAATTTTCACAACATTCACGATATCTACGAAAAGGGGTTCAAAATGAGTATTCAAGTCATTGATGGACAAAAGTAAAGTTAACCGGCTAAGTTCTAACTGAGAAATTGGTTTTTAAAATAGTCCCAATGTATTGGCTAAAGTGCGCAAGAGCACACGGAAAAGTTGAGCTACTGACATAGATGCAACCAAATATTCACAGACCACTGTGAGAGGAAGTCAGATCATCGAAAAAAGGGTTCCTAAAAAATGCAGTTGTATCAAGGTTTGATGAAAAAAAGGAAGTAAGCGTTAACGGATAGTGACACCGATCGAAAACGTGAAGAACAACAGATAGGCAATTTTCTAAATCGTCACAATAATTGCAAAGCTAAAGAAGCACACTGGAAAAGTTGTGGACCGATATACGAATGACTCTTCATCCAAAAAGTCACGGATTATAGACGAAAAAGTGAGTTTCAACAATGAGTTTTCTAGGTATTGAATTTGACAAATGTAAGTTAAAAACTGGATGCCAGCTACTAACTTGAAAATTGCTCTTTGTATATTAACAATCGATAGTTTCAATATATGGCCCCCCCCCCCAATGTGGGAAGCACGAAAGGTTGAGAATAACTGAATTTGTACAAATTCACGATATTTCTCGAAAAGTAGGGTTCAAAATGAGTTTTCAAAGTTTGAACGAGACAAAAGTAAGTGTTAACCGGATGAGGTACTAAAACTGAGACATTGACCCTTTATATTTAAATCGTCCCAATATTAGGAAGTTAGAGCAAGGGAAAGTTGAGAATGACTGAAATATTACAAATTCAGAATTTCTCGGAAAAGGTGGGTTCAAAATGAAGTTTCTAGGTTATGACATGAAAATGTAAGTCAAAGGTATGCACGCTACTAAACTGAACATTGCTTTTGTATTTTAAATCGTTTCAATATTGGCAAAGTGAGAGCACGGAAAAAAGTTGAGGAATACGCATTTTCACAAATTCACGATTATCCGAAAGGTGGGCTTCAAAATGAGGGGGGGGGGGGGGGGGGTATTTCAAGGTTGAATGACAAAAGTAAGTTTTAAACCACGGAAAGCTTCTAACACTGAAAAACTGCTTTTTTAAATCGTCACCCAATATTGGCAAAGTAAAGAGCACGGAAAAGTGAGAATACTGCACTTTCACAAATTCACGATCTATATCGAAAAAGTGGGTTCAAAATATGTTTTCGTAGGTTTGAATGAGAAATGTAAGTAAACTGGATGAGCTATAACATGAAACATTGCTTTTTTAAATTACGTTTCAATATTGGCAATGTGGGAGCACGAAAAAAGGGTCGACAGAAATACTGAATTTAGATAAGCAAATTCACGAGTGTTCTCGAAAAGTGGGTTCTTCAAAAATGAGATTACTATAATAGGTCTGAATGACAAATGATAAGTAAACTAGGATGCGCTGCTTACTGAAAACATTGCGCTTTATTTCTAAATCGTTTCAATATGGCAAAGTTTGAGCACGGAAAACGTTGAAAGAAATACTAAAATGATTTACAAATTCAAGATATTCTCGAAAAAAGGCTTAGAACATGAGGTTTTTTATGTCTTGAATAACAATAGTAGTAAAACCGGATAAGCTACACTAAATGAGACATATGGCTTTTTTAATCGTCCAAATATTAGGAAAGTCCAGTCGAGCCAAGGAAAAGTGAAAATACATAGAAATATTTTACAAATCACGATCTTTGCTCGAAAAGTGGGTTTCAAAATTGAGTTTCTAAGGTAACTTGAAGGACAAAAGAAGTAAAACCGGATACGCTACATAAACACTGAGACGCATTGCTTTTTTTAATCGTCCCAATAATTAGGAAAGTATAGAGCAAAAGAAAAGTTGAAAATACTGAAATTTTACAAATTCTACGATTATCTCGAAAAGCTTGGGATCATAATGAGTTTTCTATGTTATTGAATGACAAAAAGTAAGTAATAAAACGGAATAAGCATACTAACTGAGACATGCTTTTTTAAACGTCCCAATATTCGGCAAAGTTGAGCACGGAAAAGTTGAGGAAATACTCGAATTGTCACAAATTCACGATTATCTCGAAAGTGGGTTCAAAATGAGTTTTTCAAGGGATGAATGACAAAAGTAAGTTGAACCGGATGAGCTACTAAATGGACAATTGCTTTTTTTAAATCTTCCGCAATATTAGGAAAGTTGGCGCACAGGAAAAATTGAGAATACTGAAATTTTTACAAAAAAAAAAAACCTTACACGATTTTTCAAAAGTGGTTCAAAATAGTTTCTAGGTTTGAATGACAAATGTAAGTAAACTGGACTATGCGCTGCTTACACTGAAAACATTGCTTTTTTAAATCGTTTCAATATTGGCGCAAAGATTTGAGCACGGAAAAAAGTTGAGAATACTAAATGGATTTACAAATTCAAGAGATTCTCGAACACATTAGGATTCAACATTTTCTTTGAGTTTTGATAGCGTTAGAATAACAATAGTAAGTAAACCGGATAAGCTTCTAACTGAGAAATTGCTTTTTTAAATCGTCCCAATATTAGGAAGGTTAGAGCAAGGAAAAGTTGAGAATACTGAATTTTACAAATTCCCGATTTCTCGACAGTGGGTGTTCCAAATGAGGTTTTCTAGGGTTGAATGACAAATGTAAGTAAAACTGAATGAGCTACTTACTGAAAACATTGCCATTTTAAACGTGTCAAATATTGGCAAAAGTTAGAGCACGGGAAATAGTTGAGAGTACTAAATGTTACAAATTCACGTGTATTTCTCGAAAATCGTGGTTTAAAATGAGTTTTTCTAAGTTTGAATGACAAATGTATTCAATATTGGCAAAGTTAGAATTTTTACAAATTCACGATTTTCTTGAAAAGTGGGTTCAAAATTATTTTTTTAGGCTTGAATGACATGTAAGTAAACTGAATGCGCTGCTCAAAATGAAACAATTGCCTTTGTATAAAACGTCCAACAATATGTTAGGCAAAAGTCTAGAGCCGGAAAGAAGTTGAGAATACTCAATTTTACAAATTCACGATTTTCTCGAAGTGGGTTCAAAAGAGTTATCTAGGTTTGAATGACAAATTGTAAGTAAAACTGGATGCGTACTAACACGAAACATTGCATTTGTTTTATCGTCCAAATTGGCAAGTTAGAATTTTTGCAAAATCACACGATTTTCTTAAAAAGTGGGTATCACAAAATGGTTTTCAAAGCGTACCATTGAATGAGACAAAAGTTAGTCAACCGGATAAGCTTCACGTACTGAGAAGAAAGTGACTTTTTTGAAATCGACTCCAACTATTGGCCAAAGGAAAGAGCCGTGAAAAAGTGAAGAGAATACATGCATTTTCACACACAATTCACGATACATCTCGAAAGTGGGTTCAAAATGAGTTTCAAAGGTTTGAAGACAAAAGCAAGTAAAACCGGATAAGCTACTAACTGAGAAAATTGCTTTTGAAATCGTATCAATATGAGGAAAGTTTAGAGCAAGTAAAGTGAGAATACTGAAATTTTACAAATTCACGATTTTTTCTACGAAAAGTGGGCTTCAAAAGAGTTTTTCTAGGTTGAATGACAAATGTAAGTAAACTGGATGGCGCTAACTAACTGAAACATTGCTTTTTAAATCGTTTGCAATATTGGCAAAGTGAGAGCACGAAAAAGGTTGAGAATATGAATTTTACAAATTCACGATTTACTCGAAAAGAAAAGTGTGGTTCGAAAAAAGTTTCAAGGTTTTAGGAATGACCAAAGTAAGTAAACACGGATATAAGTAACTAACTGAGACATTGCTTTTTTAATCGTGGCCACAAAATAGGAAAGTTAGAGCAGAGGAAAACAAAGATTGAGGAATACTGAAATTTTACAAAATTCACGATTTTCTCGGTAGAAAAAGTGGGTTCAAAAATGAAGTTTCAAAAGTCTTGCAACAGACAAAAGTAAGTTAACCGGATGACGGTTACTCAACCTGAGACATTGCTGTTTTTAATCACTTCCCAATATTGGACAAAATTAGAGCACGGAAAAATTGGATTGAATACGAATATTTCACAAATCACGATATTCTCGAAAAGTGGGTTCAAAATGACGTTTTCAAGGTTTGAATGACAAAAGTAAGTACCGGAAAGCTTTCTAACTGAAAAAATGCCCTCTTTTTAAATCGTCCCGAATTATTGGGCCAAAGTAAGGAGCACGGAAAAAGTTGAGAATACTGCACTTTCACAAATTCAGATTATCTCGAAAAGTGGGTTCAAAAGAGTTTTCTAGTTGAATGACAAAATGTTAAAAGTAAACTAGATGCGCTAATAACTGAAACATGCTTTTTTTAAAATCGTTTCATATTGGGCAAATGTGGGTGAGCACGAAAGGTGGAGAATACTGAATTTGACAAATTCACGATTTCTCGAAAAGTGCGGTTCCCAAAATGAGTTTCAAGTTTGAACGACAAAAGTAAGTTAACCGGATGATGGTACTAAATGAAACGACATCGCTTTTGTAAATCGTCCCACTATTAGGAAAAACGAAAAGTTAGAGCAAGGATAAAAGTTGAAGATGAAGAATACTGAATTTTACAAACTTCACGATTATCTCGAAAAGTGGGTGCAAAATGAGTTTTCTAGGTTTGAATGACAAAAGTAAGTAAACCGGATAAGCTACTAACTGAAACATTGTTTTTTTTATCGTCCCCATATTGGCGAGCGTCGAAAAGTTGAGAATACTAAATTTTAAAAAATTTACGATTTTCTCGAAAAGTGGGTTTAAAATGAGTTTTCTAGGTTTGAATGACAAATGTAAGTAAACTGAATGCGCTACCAACTGAAACATTGCTTTTTAAATCGTTTCAATATTGGCAAAGTTAGAATTTTTACAAATTCACGATTTTCTTAAAAATTGGGTTCAAAATGAGTTTTTTAGGCTTGAATGACAAATGTAAGTAAACTGGAAAGCGCTCCAACGAAACATTGCTTTTTTTACGTCCCAAAATTGCGTGAGCGGAAAAGTTGAGAAACTCAATTTTAAAAAATTCACGATTTTCTAAAAGGGTTAAAATGAGTTGCCCGGTTTTTAATGACAAATGTAATTAAACTGAATGCGCTCTAACTGAAAACATTGCTTTTTTAAATCGTCCAATTTGCAAAGTTTGAGCAGGAAAAATTTAGAATACTAAATTTTACAAAATTCACAATTTCTCGAAAAGTGGGTTCAAAATGAGTTTTTCTAGGCTGAATGACAAATGTAAGTAAACTGGATGCGTACTAAAATGAAAACAATGCTTTTTAACGTTCCAATATTGGAAAAGTTAGAATTTTAAAAAATTCACGATTTTCTTTAAAAAATGGGTTCAAAATGAGTTTTTTTTCGAATGACAAAGTAAGTAAAAGGATGCGCACTAACTGAAAAATTGTTTTTTAAAAACGTCCCAATATTGGCAAAGTTTGAGCACGGGAAAAATTTAGAAAAACTGAATTTTTACAAATTTACGATTTTCACGAAAAGTGGGTTTAAAATGAGTTTTCTAGGTTTGAATGACAAATGTAAGTAAACTGGATGCGCTACTAACCGAAACATTGCTTTTTTATTTCGTCCCAATATTGGCAAAGTTAGAATTTTTACAAATTCACGATTTTCTTGAAAAGTGGGCTGAAAATGAGTTTTTTAGGCTTGAATGACAAATGTAAGTAAACTGGATGCGCTACTGACTGAAACATTGCTTTTTTAAATCGTCCCAATATTGGCAAAGTTAGAGCACGAAAAGTTGAGAATACTCAATTTTCACAAATTCACGATTTTCTCGAAAAGTGGGTTCAAAATGAGTTTTCTAGGTTTGAATGACAAATGTAAGTAAACCGGATGAGCTACTAACTGAGCCATAGCTTTTTTAATCGTCCCAATATTGGCAAAGTTAGAATTTTGACAAATTCACGATTTTCTTAAAAAGTGGGTTCATAATGAGTTTTCAAGGTTTGAATGAAAAAAGTAAGTTAACCGGATAAGCTTCGTACTGAGAAATTGCTTTTTAAATCGTCCCAATATTGGCAAAGTAAGAGCACGGAAAAGTTGAGAATACTGAATTTTCACAAATTCACGATTATCTCGAAAAGTGGGTTTCAAAATAGTTTTCAAAGGGTTTGAATGACAAAAAGCAATAAAACCGGATGCTACTAATGAGAAATTGCTTTTTTAATCGTTCAATATTGGAAAGTTAGAGCAAGAAAAGTTGAGAATAATGAAATTTTTTACAAATTCACGATTTTCTTTGAGAATACTGAGAATATTTACAAATGATCACGATTTTCTTGAAAAAGGGGTTCAAAATTGAGTTTTCTATAGGTTTGAATGGTACAATGTAAGTAAACTCAATGAAGCTATTATAATGATAAATTGCATTTTTAAATCGTTTAAATATATGCAAGTTAGAGCACGAGAAAAAAAGTCTGAGAAATACTAATTTTTCAAATCCACGCTTTCTCGAAATCGGAGTTTAAATTAATTTCTAGGGTTTGAATGACAAATGTAAGTAAAACGAATGCGCTACTACTGAAAAAAGTTGCTTTTTTAAATCGTTTCAATATTGGCAAAGTTAGAATTTTTACAAATTCACGATTTTCTTGAAAAGTGGGTTCAAAATGAGTTTTCTAGGTTTGAATGACAAATGTAAATAAACTGGATGCGCAACTAACTGAAACATTGTTTTTTTTTTTAAATCGTACACATATTGGCGAGCTTCGAAAAGTTGAGAATACTAAATTTTAACAAATTTAGGATTTTCTCGAAAAGTGGGTTTAAAATGAGTTTTCTAGGTTTGAATGACAAATGTAAGTAAACTGAATGCGCTACTAACTGAAACATTGCCTTTTTCAAATCGTATTCAATGTGGCAATGTTAGGAATTTTGACAAATTCACGATTTCTTGAAATAGTTGTGTGTGTTCAAAAATATTTTTTTAGGCTGAAATGACAAAGGTAAGTAAACTGGAGCGCTACCACTGAAACATGCTTTTTTAAATCGTCCCCATATTGGCAAAATTAAGCCGGAAAAATTTTAGAACACAAATGTTTTACAAATTCACGATTTTTTTTAATATGGGTTCAAAATGGGATTTTTCTAGGGTTTTAATGCAAAAGTAAGTAAACTGGTGGCTACTAACTGAAAAAATGCTTTTTTTTATTTCGTCGCAATATTTTGGGAAATTAAAATTTTTACAAAATTTAGATTTTCTTAAAAAGTGGGGTTTAAAATGGTTTTTTTTGGGTTAAAAGACAAATTAAGTAAAATGGATGCGCTACTAACAGAAACTTTGCTCTTTTAAATCGTCTCAATATTGGCAAAGTTAGAGCAAGGAAATGTTGAAAATACTGAATTTTACGAAATTTCCCATTTTTCCGAAAGGGGTTTAAAATGAGTTTTTTTAGGTTTGAATGAAAAAAGTAAATAAAAATGGTGGCTACTAACTAACATTGCTTTTTTATTTCGTCCCAAAATTGGCAAAGTTTTAAAATTTTTTCAAATTCACGATTTTCCCCAAAAAGTGGGGGGAAAATGGCTTGAATGACAAATGTAATAAATGGATGCGTACTGACGAAAACTTGCTTTTTAAATCGTCCCAAATTGGCAAATTAGAGCCGAAAAATGGAGAATCTCAATTTTTACAAATTCAATTTTTTCTCGAAAAGTGGGTTCAAATGATTTTCTTGGTTTAAATGACAAATGTAAGTAACTGGGTGCGCTACGACTGAAACTTGCTTTTTTAAAAACGCCCAATATTGGAAAAATTGAAATTTTTACAAATTCCGATTTTCTTTAAAGTGAGTTCAAAAAAAAGTTTTCTAGGGTTTTAAAGAAAAAGTAAGTAAACCGAGAGCTCTAAATGAGACATTCTTTTTTTAAACGTCCCAATATTGGGAAAATTTGCACGAAAAGTTGAGAATACTGATTTTCACAAAATTCACGTTTCTCGAAAAAGGGGTTCAAAATGAGTTTTCTGGCTTGAATTACAAATTAATAAACTGGGTGCGCTACTGACTAAAAAATTGCTTTTTTAAATCGTCCCAATATTGGCAAAGTTAAGCACGAAAAGTTGAAATACGCAATTTTCACAAATTCACGATTTTCCGAAAGTGGGTTCAAAAATGATTTTTTAGGCTAAATGAACAACGTAGTAAACTGGATGGCGCTTAGCTACAAAAACATTGTTTTTTTTTAAATCGTCTCAATATTGGCAAAGTTAGAGCAGGAATGTTAGAATCTGAATTTTTACGAATTCCGATTTTCTCGAAACGGGGGTTAAAATGATTTATCTAGGTTTGAATGAGCAAATGTAAGTAAACTGGATGCGCTACTAACCGAAAACATTGCTTTTTTATTTCGCGCAAGTATTTGGCAAAGTTAGAATTTTTACAAATTCACGATTTTCTTGAAAGTGGCTGAAAATGTGTTTTTTTAGGCTTGAATGACAAATGTAAGTAAACGGATGCGCTACGGACATGAAACATTGCTTTTTTAAAACGTCCAATATTGCAAAGTTAGAGCACGAAAAGTTGAGAATACTCAATTTTCACAAATTCACGATTTTCTCGAAAAGTGGGTTCAAAATGAGTTTTCTTGGTTTTAATGACTAATGTAAGTAAACTGGATGCGCTACTGACTGAAACATTGCTTTTTTAAATCGTCCAAATATTGGAAAAATAAGAATTTTTACAAATTTCACGATTTTTCTTGAAAGTGGGTTTAAAATGAGTTATCTATCTAGGTTTAAATAACAAATGTTAGTAAACTGGATGCGCTACTAACCGAAACATTGCTTTTTTATTTCGTCCCAATATTGGCAAAGTTAGAATTTTCACAAATTCACGATTTTCTCGAAAAGTGGGTTCAAAATGAGTTATCTAGGTTTGAATGACGAATGTAAGTAAACTGGATTTGCCCGCCCCCTACTGACTGCAAACATTGCTTTTTTAAATCGTCCCAATATGCAAAGTTTGTAGAGCACGAAAAGTTGAGAATACTCATTTTCACAAATTCACGACTTTCTCGAAGGGGTTTTCAAAATGTTTCTTGGTTTGAATGACAAATGTGTAACTGGATGCGCTACTGACTGAAACATTGCTTTTTAAAAAAAACGTCCCAATATTGGCAAAGTTAGAGCACGAAAAGTTGAGAATACTCAATTTTCACAAATTCACGATTTTCTCGAAAAGTGGGTTCAAAATGAGTTTTTTAGGCTTAAATGACAAAAGTAAGTAAACTGGATGCGCTACTAACAAAAACATTGTTTTTTTAAATCGTCTCAATATTGGCAAAGTTAGAGCAAGGAAATGTGTAGAATACTGAATTTTTACGATTCAGCGATTTTCTCAAGAACAAGGGTGGTTTAAAATGAGTTATCTATTTTGACTGACAATTGTAAGTAAACTGGATGCGCCCTAACCTAAACATTGCTTTTTATTTCGTCGCAATATTGGCAAAGTTAAAATTTTTACAAATTCACGATTTTCTTGAAAATGGGCTGAAAATGTTGTTTTTTTTAGGCTTGAATGACTAAATGTTAAGTAAACTGGATGCGCTACTGACTGAAACATTGCTTTTTTAAACGTCCCCAATATTGGCAAAGTTGAGCACGAAAAGTGGAATACTCAATTTTCACAATTCACGATTTTCCTCGAAAGTTGGTTCAAAATGATTTTTCTTGGTTTTAATGACTAATGTAAGTAACTGGATGCGCTACTGACGAAACATTGCTTTTAATCGTCCAAATATTGGAAAAAAATAAGATTTTTAAAATTCACGATTTTTCTTGAAATGGGGTCAAATGAGTTATCTAGGTTTTGAATAACAAATGTTAGTAAACTGGATGCGCTACTAACCGAAACATTGCTTTTTGTTTCGTCCCCAATATTTGGCAAGTTAGAATTTTCACAATTCACGATTTTCTCGAAAAGTGGGTTCAAATTTGATTTAATCTAGGTTTGAATGACAAAAATTGTAAGTACACTGGAGTGCGCTACTGACTGAAACATTGCTTTTTTAAATCGTCCAAATATTGGAAAAATAAGAATTTTTACAAATTCACGATTTTCTTGAAAAGTGGGTTCAAAATGAGTTATCTAGGTTTGAATGACAAATGTTAGTAAACTGGATGCGCTACTGACTGAAACATTGCTTTTTCAAAACGTCCCAATATTGTCAAGTTAGAGGCACGAACAGTTGAGAATACTCAATTTTCAAAATTCACGATTTTCTCGAAAGTGGGTTCAAAATGAGTTTTGCTTGGTTTTTATGACTAATGTAAGTAACTGGATGCGCTAATGACTGAAACATTGCGTTTTTAAATCGTCCAAATATTGGAAACCATAAGAGGGTTTTACAAATTCACGATTTCTTGAAAAGTGGTTTCAAAATGAGTTATCTAGGATTTGAATGAACAATGTAGTAAACTGGATGCGCTAATGACTGAACATTGCTTTTTTAAATCGTCCCAATATTGGCAAAGTTAGAGCACGAAAAGTTGAGAATACTCAATTTTCACAAAAATTTACGATTTTCTCGGAAATTGGGTTCAAAATGAGTTTTTTAGGCTTAAATGACAAAAGTAAGTAAACTGGATGCGCTACTAACAAACATTGTTTTTTTAAATCGTCTCAATATTGGCAAAGTTAGAGCAAGGAAATGTGTAGAATACTGAATTTTTATTTTTTAGCGATTCACGATTTTTCTGAAAAGGGGTTTTAAAAATGAGTGTATTCTAGTTTGAATGACAAATGTAAGTAAACTGGATGCGCTACTACCGAACATTGCTTTTTATTTCGTCCCAATTTGCAAGTTAGAATTTTTAACAAATTCACGATTTTCTTAAAAGTGGCTGAAATGTGTTTTTAGGCTTGAATGACAAATGTAAGTAAACTGGATGCGCACTACGACTGAAACATTGCTTTTTTAAAACGTCCCAATATTGGCAAGTTAGAGCACGAAAAGTTTGAGGAATACTCAATTTTCCAAATTCACGATTTTTCTCGAAAAGTGGTTCAAAATGAAGTTTTCTTGGTTTGTAATGACGAATGTAGTAAACTGGATCGCTACTGACTGAAACATTGCTTTTTTTTAACTCTTCGTCCAAATTCTGGAAAAATAAAGAATTTTTACAAATTCACGATTTTCTGAAAAGTGTGTTCAAAATGAGTTATCTAGGTTTAAATAACAAATGTTAGTAAACTGGATGCGCTACTACCGAAACAGTGCTTTTTATTTCGTCCGCAATATTGGCAAAGTTAGAATGTTTTCACAATTCACGATTTTTCTCGAAAGTGGGTTAAAAATGATTATCTAGGTTTGAAATGACGATGTAAGTAAACTGATGCGCTACTGCCTGAAACATGTGCTTTTTAAATCGTCCCAATATTGCAAAGTTAGAGCACGAAAAGTTAGATACTCAAATTTTTCCACAAATTCACGACTTTCTCGAAAGTGGGGGGTTCAAAATGAGTGTTTCTTGGGTTTTGAAATGACAAATGTAAAGTAAACTGGATGCCTACTGACTGAAACATTGCTTTTTTAAAACGTGCCCAATATTGGCAAAGTTAGAAGAGCACGAAAAGTTGATAATACCAATTTTTCACAAATTCACATTTTCTTCTCGAAAGTGGGTCACAATGAGTTTTTTAGGCTTAAATGACGAAAGTAAGTAAACTGGATGCGCCTACTACAAAACATTGTTTTTTAAATGTCTTCATATTGGGCAAAGTTAGAGCAAGGAAATGTGTAGAATACTGATTTTTTACGAATTCACGATTTTCTCGAAAAGGGGGTTTAAAATGAGTTATCTAGGTTTGAATGACAAATGTAAGTAAACTGGATGCGCTACTAACCGAAACATTGCTTTTTATTTCGTCCCAATATTGGCAAAGTTAGAATTTTTACAAATTCACGATTTTCTTGAAAAGTGGGCTGAAAATGTGTTTTTAGGCTTGATGACAATGTAAGTAAACTGGATGGCGCACTGACTGAAACATTGCTTTTTTAAACGTCCCAATATTGGCAAAGTTAGAGCCGAAAAGTTGAGAATACTCCAATTTTCACAAATTCACGATTTTCTCGAAAGTGGGTTCAACATGGATTTTCTTGTTTTAATGACTAATTAAGTAAACTGGATTGCCTTACTGACTGAAACTTCTTTTTTAAATCGTCCAAATATTGGAAAAATAAGAATTTTTACAAATTCACGATTTTCTTGGAAAAAGTGGGTTCGAAAATGAGTTACCTAGGTTGAATACCAATGTTAGTAAACTGTGCGCTACTAACCGAAACATTGCTTTTTTGATTTCCGTCCCAATATTGGCAAAGTTAGAAATTTTACAAATTCACGATTTTCTTGAAAAGTGGGTCAAATGAGTTATCCTAGGTTTGATGACAAATGTAAGTAAACTGGATGCGCTACTGACGTAAACATTGCTTTTTTAAATCGTCCCAATATTGCAAAGTTAGAGCACGAAAGTTAGAAGAATACTCAATTTCCCAAATTCACGATTTTTCTCGAAAAGTGGGTCGAAATGAGTTATCTAGTTTGATGACACTGTGTAAACTGGATGCGCTACTAACGAGAAACATTGCTTTCTCTTATTTCGTTTCCCAATATTGGCAAAGTTAGAATTTTTTACAAAATTCACGATTTTCTTGAAAAGTGGGTTCAAATGAGTTATCTAGGTTTGAATGACAAAAGGAAGTAACCCTTGGGATGCGCTACTGATTGAAACATTGCTTTTTTTAAATCGTCCTCAATATTGGGCAAGTAGAGGCAAGAAATGTGTAGAATACTGATTCCAGATTTTATCGAAAGGGGTTTTAAAATGAGTTTCTAGGTTCTATGACAAATGAAGCTAAACTGGATGCGCTTTCTCTAACTGAAACAATGCTTTTTAAAACGTCACAAATATTACAAAAAATTAAATTTGTGCAAATTCACTGGGTTTCTTGAAAAGTTTGTTTCAAATGAGTGTATCTAGTTTTGAATGAGAAAAGTAAGTAAACTTGGATGGCTACTGATTTGAAAACATTGCTTTTTTAATCGTCCCATATTGGCACAGTCAGGCAAGAAAAATGTGTAGAATACTGATTCACGATTTCTCGAAAGGGGGTTAAAATGAGTTATCTAGTTTGAATGACAAATGTAAGTAAACTGGATGCGCTACTGACTGAAACATTGCTTTTTTAAAATCGTTCCCAATATTGGAAAAGTTAGAGCACGAAAAGTTGGAATATGAAATTTCACAATTCACGACTTTCTCGAAAAGTGGTTCAAAATGAGTGTTTTGTTTAGTTGATTGGAGAAATGTAACTAAACTGGATTGCGCTAACTGACTGAAACATTGCTCTTTTTAAATCGTCCTCAATTATTGCAAAGTAGAGCACACGAAAGTTGAGAATACTCAATTTTCACAATTCCACGATTTTCTCGAAAAGTGGTTCAAATGAGTTTCTTGTTTGATGACAAATGTAAGTAAACATGGATGCGCTACTGACTGAAAAATTGCTTTTTTTAAAATCTCCAAAATATTGGAAAAAATCCGATTTTTTTTGCAATTCACGGTTTTTCTTGAAAGTGGGGTTCAATGAGTTATATCTAGGTTGGATGACAACTGTAAAGTAAACTGATCGCTACTAACCGGAAAACCATTGTTTGGGGGCTTTTTTTTATTCGTCCCAATTATTGGCAAAGTTAGAATTTTTTTACAAATTCACGATTTTCTTGAAAAGTGGTCAAAATGAGTTATCTAGGTTTTGAATGACAAAAGTAAGTAAACTGAATGCGCACTGACTGAAACAATTGCTTTTTTAATCGTCCCAATATTGGCAAAGTTAGAGCACGAAAAGTTGATAATACTCAATTTTCCACAAATCCGGTTTTCTTGAAAATTGGGTTCAAAATGAGTTATCTAGGTTTGATGACAACTGTAGTAAAACTGGATGCGCTACTAACCGAAACATTGCTTTTTTATTTCGTCCCAATATTGGCAAAGTTAGAATTTTTACAAATTCACGATTTTCTTGAAAAGTGGGTTCAAAATGAGTTATCTAGGTTTGAATGACAAAAGTAAGTAAACTGGAAGCGCTGACTGCCTGAAACATTGCTTTTGTAAATCGTCCCAATTTGGCAAAGTTAGAGGTCAGCGAAGAGTTTGAGAATACTCAATTTTCACAAATTCAACGATTTTCTCGAAAAGTGGGTCCAAATTGAGGTTTTTTCTTGGTTTGAATGACAATGTAGTAAACTGGATGCGCTAACTGACGAAACATTGCTTTTTTAAATCGGGTCCAAATATTGGAAAAATGAAAATTTTTACAAATGCACATTTTCTTGAAAAAGTGGGTTCAAAATGGAGTTATCTAGGTTTGAATGACAAATGTCAGTAAACTGGATGCGCTACTGGACTGAAACATTGCTTTTTTAATGTCCCATATTGGCAAAGTTATGAGCACGAAAAGTTGAATACTCAATTTTCACAATTCACGATTTTCTCGAAAAGTGGTCCACATGAGTTTTTCTTGGTTTGGGTGAATGACAAATGTAAGTAACTGGATGCGCATACTTACTACTGAAACATTGCTTTTTTAACTCGTCCAATATTGGAAAATAAGAATTTTTTTACAAATTCACGATTCTTGAAAAGTGGTCAAATGATTATCTGAGGTTTGAATGACACAATGTAATAAACTGGATTGCGCTAATGACTGAAACTTGCTTTTTTTTAAATCAGTCCCAATATTGGCAAAGTTAGAGCACGAAAAGTTGAGAATACTCAATTTTCACAAATTCACGATTTTCTCGAAAAGTGGGTTCAAAATGAGTTTTTTAGGCTTAAATGAAAAAAAACATTGTTTTTTTAAATCGTCTCAATATTGGCAAAGTTAGAGCAAGGAAATGTGTAGAATACTGAATTTTTACGAATTCACGATTTTCTCGAAAAGGGGGTTTAAAATGAGTTATCTTGGTTTGAATGACAAATGTAGTAACTGGATGCGCTACTAACCGAAACATTGCTTTTATTTCGTCCCCAATATTGGCAAAGTTAAGAATTTTTACAAATTCACGATTTTCTGAAAGTGGGGCTGAAAATGATTTTGTTTAGGCTTGAATGACAATGTAAGTAAACTGGATGCGCTACTGACTGAAACATTGATTTTTTAAATCGTCCCCAATATTGGCAAAGTTAGAGCCACGAAAAGTTGAGAACTGATTTCACAAATTCACGACTTTCTCGAAAAAGTGGGTTCAATTGAGTTTTTTTAGGCTTGATGACAAATGGAATAAACTGGATGCGCTACTGACGAAAGATGCTTTTTAAAAAATGAGGGGGGGGGGGGGGCCAATATTTGGAAAAATTGAATTTTTGCAAATTCACGGTTTTCTTGAAAAGTGGGTTCAAAATGAGTTATCTAGGTTTGAATAACAAATGTAAGTAAACTGGATGCGCTACTAACCGAAACATTGCTTTTTTATTTCGTCCCAATATTGGCAAAGTTTAAACTTTTACAAATTCACGATTTCTTGAAAGTGGGTTCAAAAATGATTATCTAGGTTTGAAATACAAGTAGTAAACTGGATGCGCTACTGACTGAAACATTGCTTTTTTAAATCGGGGTCCCAATATTGGCAAAGTTAGAGCTACCGAGAATTTAGAATCTCAATTTTCACAAAATTCACGATTTTCTCGAAAAGTGGGGTTCAAAATGAGTTTTCCTAGGTTCATGACATATGTAAGTAAACCGGATGAGCTACTAACTGGAGACATAGCTTTGTAATAATTCGTCCGCAATATTGGCAAAGTTTAGAATTTTCACAAATTCACGATTTTCCCGAAAAGTGGGTTCAAAATAGTTATCTAGGTTTAATGACAATGTAAGTAAAAATGGGTGCCCCTATTGGGCAAAAACAAAGTTTTTTTAAAAACCCCCTCCCCAAAATTGGCCAAAATTAGACACGAAAAATTGAGAATACCCAAATTTTTTTTAAAAATTCACCATTTTTTTTCGAAAAAAGGGTTTTAAAAAGGTTTTTTTTTGGGTTTTAATTCAAATGGGAGTAAACCGAACGCTACGACTGCAAAATTGCTTTTTTTTTCGTTTCCCAAAAAAAAAAAATAAGGAAATTTTTCAAATTCACGGTTTTTTTTGAAAAGTTTGGGGGCAAAAAGTTTTGGTTTTTAAGACAAAATTTAAAATAAAATGGATGCCCCTTTGCCCCCAACCTTGCTTTTTAAAACCGGCCCAATTTGGCCCCAAAAAAAAGAGCCGAAAAGTTTGGGGAATACTCCCTTTTTTACCTTTTCCCCTTTTCTCGAAAAGGGGTTCAAAATGATTTTTTAGGCTTAAATGAAAAACCTTGGTTTTTTTTAAATCGTCTCAAAATTTTGGGGTTAGGCCCGGGTGTTGGAAACCCTTTTTTCCCCCAACCCGTTTTCTCAAAAAGGGGTTTTGGTTTATCGGTTTTAAAGCCCAAAAATAAGTTAAAGGGCGCTTCCCCCCGAAACCTTGCTTTTTTTTCGTCCCCTTTTTGGGAAAGTTTGGGATTTTTACAAATTTACGATTTTTTGAAAAATTGGGTGAAAAAAATTTTTTTGGGTTTTTTAAAGGGCAAAATGTAAGTAAACCGGGTTTCGCTTTTCGACTGAAAACCGTTTTTTTTAAAACGTCCCCCTATTGGGAAAGTTAGGGGGCACGAAAAGTTGAGGGAAAAAACTGAAATTTTTAAAAAATTTTCAGGGCTTTCTCGAAAAAGTGGGTTCCCCAAAATTTAAAAATTTTTTGGCTTGATTTCCCCCAAGTGTAAACTGGAAAAGCGTAAATGGGCTGAAAAAATTGGGTTTTTAAATCGCCCAATTTTGGAAAAATTAGGGAAATTTTTTCAAATTTACGGGTTTTTTTTAAAAAATGGGTTCCAAATGAGTTATCTAGGTTTTTAATAACAAAATGTAAGTAAACTTTGGGTGCGTACTAACCGAAACAGTTTTTTTTTTCGTCCCCAAAATTGGGAAAATTAGAACTTTTTTCAAATTTAAAGATTTTCTTGAAAAATGGGGTTTAAAAAAGAGTTTTCTAGGGTTTGAATGACAAAAATAAATAAAAATGGGTGCGCCCAATGACTGGGGGACATAGCTTTTTTAAATCGTCCCCAAAATTGGGAAAGTTAGGCCCGAAAAGTTAGAATATTTAATTTTTTCAAAATTTACATTTTTCCTTCGAAAAGGGGTTTAAAATGATTTTCTAGGTTTTAAGACATATGTAAGTAAACCGGGTGAGCTACAACTTAGACAAATTCTTTTTAATCGTCCCCCAATTAAAGGCAAAAATTAAAAATTTTCACCAAAATTTCCC
>JANFPS010000232.1:0-24058 GCA_024703675.1 Drosophila nebulosa
ATTTTTATTAAAAACTAAAAAATTTTTGGGGAAAAAAAATTTTGGGGAAAAGTAAAAAAAATTTATAATCCCCACTTTTTCCTAATTTTTTTTGGGGGTGATTAAAAAAAAAGGGAAGGGATCAGTTAAATTGCTCATCCTTTTACTTTTTATTTTTCATTCAAACCTAGAAAACCCCATTTTGAAACCCAAATTTTTCGGAAAATGGGGGAAATTTTTTTTTAAAATTTAGTAAACTCCCCAAATTTTCCGGGGGCTCTCTTCTAGATTTGGGCCAAAAATTGGGTTTATTTCCCAAAGGGGGGTATCCCTTAATTTGTTTATTTGGGTTTTCCTTTTTTTTTGTCATTCAAACCCAGAAAACTCATTTGGAAACCCCCCTTTTTTGAGAAAATCGTGAATTTTGTTTTAAAATTGGAAAATCCCCCTTTTTCCAAATTTTGGGGGTGATAAAAAAAAGCAATGATATTTAGTTTTGATTCCGTCTTTCCCCCCTTTAAAATATTTAAATTTGGTCCAAATTTTTAAAATTTTGAAAAACTTTTTTGGTCTTTTTCCCTTTTTAAATTAAAAAAATAGACCAAACAAGAGGGCCGGGGTTTTTTTTAAGCACAAAACCCAGAAAACGGGCCCCTTTTTTTCAAAAGGCGGCCTTTTCAATTTTAAAGCTAAAATAAATTAGGATTAAAATGGGAAAAAACTTTGTAACACCCTTTGGGGGAAAAAAGAGAGGAAAGGGGAGACTAAATTTTTTCCAAAAGTTTTTGGGTGGTTTAAAAAAGAGTTTTTTTAAAGGGTTTTAATGACAATAAAAGGGGAAACTTGGGAAGAGGGATAAACTGGGGAAAATTGGGGTTTTTTATCATCCCAAAAGGAAAAATTGAGATTACTCAATTTTTTCAAATTTTACGTTTTCCCCGAAAATGGGTTTAAAATGAGTTTTTCCCCTTTGGTTTGAATGACAAAAAAGGGAAACAAATTAGAATCTTAAATGATACCTTCCCTTTTTAATCAAAAAAATATTTTTGGGAAAGTTAGAGCACGGAAAAAAATTGAGAATTTAAATAAAATTTTAAAAATTTCACATTTTTTTCGGGAAAATTTGGGTTAAAATGGGGTTTTCAGGTTTGAAATAACCAAAAGAAAAGTAAAAATATGAGCCCTTAAAGGATCCTTTCCCCCTTTTTAATCATCCCAAATTAAAATTTGGGGGGAAAAATTAACCAAACTTGACCTGGGAAAAACAATTTTGCTTTTTGGTTATCTCCACAAATTGACAAAGTTGAGATTATCCACACAAATGTGGAACACAAATGGACCACGATTGTTCACGCCTCCGGAAAAGTGGGTTGACAAGAAGAGTTTTTTCTAAAAAGGTGTTTGAATGACAAATGAAAGTAACACGCGATGACTACTTACTGATACATTACTTTTTGTAATCATACACCAATACATTGGCAAAGTTAGAGCACGGAAAAGATAGAAATTACTAACTTTTAACAATTCACGCTGTTTTCATCGCAAAGTGAGTTCCAACATGATAGTTTTCCTAGGTTTGATATGACAAATGAAGTTAAACTAGATGGAGCTACTACCTGAGTAATTGCTTTTTGTTATCATCCATCATCCCAAAATTGACAAAGTGAGATTACTCATTTGTAACAAATTCACGGATTCTCGAAAAGTGGGGTTCAAAATGAGTTTTCTCTAGATTTGAATGACAAATGACAAGTACACTAGATGAACTACTAACTGATAACCTTCCAATTTTGGTATTCAAACAATAGTGCAAAGTTAGAGCACGTAAAAGTTGAGATTCCTCAATTACGTATCAAATTCACGATTTTGTCGTCCGAAAAGTGGGTTCAAGATGAGTTGTGCCCTTATTTGAATGAAAATATGAAAGAAACTCGATGAGCTACTTACTGATACATTACTTTTTGTAATCATCCAATATTGGCAAGTTATAGGTAAACCCACCTGATACCTTGCTTTTTGATTATATCATCCCAAAATTGACAAAGTTAAGATTACTATACTCCACATTTTAATAACAAATTTACGATTTTTCTCCGAAGAGTGGGTTAAGATGAGTTTTCTAGGTTTGGATGACAAATGAAATAAACTCGATTTAGCTTCTTACTGATACATTACTTTTTTGTTATTCTCCCAATATTGGCAAAGTTAGAGCACGGAAAAGTTTGAGATTACGACATTTTTTCCAATTCACGATTTTCCTCGAAAAGTGGTTCAAAATGAGTTTTTCTAGTTTGAATGACAAATGAACGTAACCACTCGATGAGCTACTACATGATACATGCTGTTTTGTTACATGCCAAAATTGGCAAAGTTGGATTACTCAATTTTTTTACAAATCACGATTTTCTCGAAAAGTTGTGTTTCAAGATGAGGTTTTCTAGGTTTGAATGAAAAATGAAACAACTGGATGAGCTAAAAAAACTAATGACTTGCACTTTTTTGTCACTGTATCACCGGGGCCCCAAGTATTGGCAAATTGAGAGGCACGGAAAAAAGTTGGATATTACCAAGTTTTTAAAATTGACAATTTTTTCTCGAAAAGTGGGTTCAAAATGATTTTTCTTTCTGAAGTGTGAATGAGCAAATTAAATGTAAACTAGATAAGCTACTACCTGATACATTGCGTTTTGTTATCATCCCAAAATTGACAAAGTTGAGATTACTCAATTTTAACCATTCACGATTTCTCGTAAAAAGTAGGTTTCAAGGGGATGTGTTAGGTTTTGAATGACAAATACAAGTAAACTTCGAGAGCTACTTACTGAACATTACTTTTTTGTAATCATCCCAATATTGCAAAGTTAGAGCACGGAAAAGATAAGATTACTCTTTTTACAAATTCACGAATTGTTTTCGAAACTGCGGGTTCAAAATGAGTTTTCCTTAGGTTTGAATGACAAATACAAGTAAAACTCGATAAGGCACTTACTGATACACATTACTTTGTTGTAATCATCCCATATTGGCACGTTAGATCACGGTAAAAGATAGATTACTCACATTTTTACAAATTCACGATTTTCTCGAAAAATGGGTTCCAAATTGAGTGTTTTGGTAGGTTGAATGACAATGAAATTAAACTCCATGAGCTACTTACTGATACAATACTTTTTTGTAATCATCCCAATGGCAAAGTTAGAGGCACGGAAAAGTTGAGATACTAATTTTTACAATTACGATTTTTCTCAAAGTGGTTTTCCAAATGAGTTGGCTAGATTTGAAATGACAAATAAAAGTAAACTAGATGAGGTTACTAACTGATACAGTCCTGTTTTTTTAATCATCCCATATTGGCAAAGTTGATTGTACTCAATTTTTTACAAATTCACGATTTTCTCGAAAAGTGGGTAAAAATGAGTTTTTTCTAGGTTTTTGAATGACTAATGAAAGTAACTAGATGAGGCTTACTAACTGATTACACTCCACGCTTTGTTATCAGCCCGATATTGGCACGACAGAGCACGGGAAAAGTAAGATTACTCATTCTTACAAATTCCAAGATTTCCTCGGAAAAGATGGGTAAAAATGAGTTTTCTAGGTTTGAATGACAAATAAAAGTAAATTGGATGAGCCACTAACTGATACATTGCTTTTTGTGATCATCCCAAGCAAGGAAAAGTTGAGATTACTCAATTTTTACAAATTCACGATTTTCTCGAAAAGTGGGTTCAAAATGAGTTTTCTAGATTGAATGAACAAATACAAATGATTAGATGAGCTACTAACTGATACATTCCATTTTTTGTAATCAAAACCAATATTGCAAAGTTATAGCACGGAAAAGTTGAGATTATCAATTATTTCAAATTCACGTTTTCTCGAAAAGTGTGTTTTACAAAATGAGTTTTGTCTAGGTTGAATGAACAAATGAAAGTAAACTAGCAAAGCATTACTCAACTGATACATTGGCTTTTTTTTATCATCCCGAAATTGCCAACGTTTTAGATTACTCTAATTTTAATCGAACAAATTCACGATTTTCTCGAAAAGTGGTTCAAGATGTGAGTTTTCTAGGTGGATGACAAAATGAAATTAACTCGTGATCTACTTAACGATACCTTCCACTTTATAATCATCCCATATTAGGAAAGTTAGAGGCAACGGAAAAGTTGAGTTACTCATTTTTGAAAAATTCACCATTTTCACTCGAAAAGTGTGTTCAAAATGAGTTGTCTAGGTTGGGAATGACAAATAAATTAAACTAGATGAGGTAACTTTAATGATACAGTCCCTTTTTTTAATCATCCAATATTGGCAAAGTGTTTAGATTAACTCAATTTTACAATTCACGATGTGTCTCGAAAGTGGGTCAAATGAGTTTTCATAGTTTTGAATGACAATGACAAGCAAACTGGATGAAGCTACTAAACTAATACATTGCTTTTTCGTTCGTCTCAGTATTGGCAAATTAGAGCACGAAGAAGTTTGAAATTAGCTCAATTTTACCAATTCCACGATTTTCTCAAAAAGTGGGTTCAAAAATGAGTGTTTCTAGATTTAAATGACAAGATACCAGTAAACTAGATAGTAGCTAACTGATACAGGTCCTTTTTTGTTAACATCATCCAAATATTGCAAAGTTAAGATTACTCATTTTTACAAATTCACGATTTTGCAGTCGGGGGGGGGGGGGGGGGGGCAAAGTGGTTTAAAAGAGTTTTGTTCTAGTTTGATGACAAAAAAGTAAATTGGTATGAGCCACTAACTGATACCTTGCTTTTTTTGTGATCCATCTCAATCGCAGGAAAGGTTGAGATTAACTCATTTTTACAAGTTCAGCGAAGTTTTCTCGAAAGTGGTTCAAATGAGTTTTCTAGATTTGAATGACAAATACAAATGAATTAGATTCGCTACTAACTGATACATTTCCATTTTGTAATCAAACCAGAATTGGCGAAAGTTAGAGCACGGCAAAGTTGAGATTACTCATTATTACAATTCACGATTTCTCGGAAAACGTGGTGTTTCAAATTAGTTTTCTAGGTTAAATGACAAAAACAATAAACTAACTAGCTACTTACTGAACACATTGCGTGTTTGGTTTGGGAAGTCCCCATATTGGGCAAGTTAGAGCAAGGAAAAGTTTGAGATTACTCACATTTTTTACAAGTTCACAGATTTTCTCGAAAAGTGGGTTCAAAATGAGTTTTCTAGGTTTGAATGACATATACAAGTCAGTTAGAAGAGCAACTTACTAATACATTCCCTTTTGTATCATCCCAATATTTGCAAAGTTAGAGCACCGAAAAGTTTTAGATACTCAATTTTTACAAATTCACGATTTTCTCGAAAAGTGGGTTCAACTGGTTTCTAGTTTTGAATGCCCAAATGAAAGTAAAAACTCGATGACTACCTTAACTGATACATTACTTTTTGTAATCATCCCAATATTGGCAAAGTTTAGAGCACGGAAAAGTAAATTACTACATTTTTACAATTCACGATTTTCTCGACAAAGTGAGTTCAAAATGGAGTTTTCTAGGTTTTAAATGACAAAAACAAGTAAACTAGATGAGCTACTTACTGTACATTGCCTTTTTGTATAGTCCCAAGATTGGCAAAGTTAGAGCACGGAAAGATTGAGATCACTACATTTTTACAAATTCACGATTTTCTTCGAAAATGGGGTCAACTGGTTTTTTCTAGTTTGAATGACAAATGAAAAGTAAACTCGATGAGCTACTTACTGATACAATACTTTTTGTTAATCATCCCAATCTTGGCAAAGTTAGAGGCAGCACGGAAAAGATAAGATTACTAGACTTTTTACAAATTTCACGATTTTCTCGAAAAGTGAGTTTAAAATGAGTTTTCTAAGTTTGAATGACAAATGAAAGTAAACTCGATGAGCTACTTACTGATACATTGCTTTTTTGTAATCCTCCCCAATATTGGCAAAGTTCGAGCACGGAAAGATAGATTACCATTTAACAAATTCATGATGTCTCGAAAGTGGGGTTCAGATGAGTTTTTGTCTAGGTTTTTGGAGATGTTACAAATGAAAGTAAACTCGATGAGCTACTTACTGAACATTCCCCTTTGTAATCATCCCAATATTGGCCAAAGGTTAGAGCACGAAAGTTGAGATTACTTAATATGTATCAAATTTCACGATGTTCTCGGAAAAGTGGGTTCAAATAAGTTTTTTCTAGATTGAATGAAAATACAAGTTAATTAGATGGCAGCTACTACTGATACATTCCTAATTTTTGTAATAAATCCCAATATTGGCAAAAGTTGAGCACGGGAACGATAAGATTACTTAAATTTTTTACAACTTCAACGATTTTTTCGAAAAAAGGGGGTTTCAAATGAGTTGTTGTCTAGATTTGAATGACATCCACAGCCATTAATCATCCAATATTTGGCAAATGGAGAGCCGGAAAGTTAGTTTGACACAATCTTTACAACTTCACGGATTTTCTCGACAAGTCGGTTCCAATGATTTTCTAGGTTTTGAATGACAAATGAAAGTAAACTGGATGAGCTACTAACTAATACATGGCTTTTGTGATCGTCCCAGTAATTAATATTTGGCAAGTTAGACACAGAAAATTTGAGATTACTCCTTTTAAACAAATTCACGATTTTCTCGAAAAGTGGGTTCAAATGAGTTTTCCTAGGTTTGAATCGCAAATGAAGTAAACTCGATTGACGGACTACCTGATACATTGCTTTTGTAATCGTCCCAGTAATTGGCAAAGTTTGAGGCACGGAAAAGTTGAGATTACTCATTTTTAGCAAATTACTATTTCCTCGAAAAGTGGTGTTAAAATGAGTTTTCTAGGTTTGAATGACAAATAAAGTAAACTACATAGCCCTACTGATACATTTCCTTTTTTGTAATCTCCCAATATTGGCAAGTTGAGCACCGGAAAAGTTCAGCTTACCAATTTTTAACAAATTGCACGATTTTCCTCGAAAAGTGGGTTCACAAATGAGTTTACTAGATTGAATGACAAAAGACAATAAACTAGAATGAGCTACTAACGTGGGAGTCGAGCCCATTATGTAGTCCATCCGAATATTGGCAAGTTGAAGATTACTCACTTTTACAAATTCACGGATTTTCTCGAAAAGTGGGTTAAAAATAAGTTTTCTAGGTTGAATGACTAATGAAAGTAAACTCAATGATCTACTTACTGGATAAACTTCCCCTTTGTAATCTCCCACATATTGGCAAGTTAGAGCACGAAAAGTTGAGATTACTTTAATATGTACAAATTCACGATTTTCTCGGGAAAGTGTGTCGAGCGGAGTTTGCTAGATTTGAATGACCAAATACAATTAAACTAGATGGGCTACTAAATGATACCTTCCCTTTTGTAAATAGCCAATATTGGCAAGTGTAGAGCCGGCAATTTAAGGTTCCTGAAGTTTTACAAATGCACGATTTTCTCAACTTTGTTTTTTCTTAATTTTTGCTTTTTGTAATCTTCCTAATCTTGGCAAAGTTGAGGATTACTCAATTTTACAATTCACAGATTTTTCTCGAAAAGTGGGTTAAAAATGAGCTTTTCTAGTTTGAATTAACAAAATGAAAGTAAACTGGATTAGCCCTAACTGATAATTACTTTTTTGTAATCCATCCAATATTGGAAAGTAGAGCACGAAAAAGGAAGAGATAACTAAATCTTTACAAGTTCACTCGATTTTCTCTCGAAAGTAGGTTTTTAAAAATGAGTTTTCATAGATTTGAATTAACTAATAAAATTAGAACTAGATGAGCTACTACCTATACATTTCCTTTGGTATCATCCCAATATTGGCAAAGTTAGAGCACGGAACGTTGAGATTTACTGTGACTCAATTTTTACAAATTCTCACTGGTTTCATCCGAAAGTGGGTTCAAAATGAGTTTTCTAGATTTGAATGACAAATACACGTAAATTTATATGAGCTACTATTGGACTACATTTCCTTTTGTAATCATCCCATATTGCAAAGTAGAGCCCGGAAAAGTTGAGATTACTCAATTTGTACAAATTCAAGATTTCTCGAAAAGTGGGTTTCAAATGAGTTTTCCTAGATTTGAATAGCAAATACAAGTAAATTAGTGAGCTACGTAATTGATACATTTCCTGTTGTAATCATCCCATATTGCAAGTAGAGCACGGAAAAGTTGATTTTTTGCTTAATTTTTTTTTACAAATTCACGATTTTTCTCAACTTTTTTTTTCTTTTTTTTGTGTTGTTTTTTGGGGGTAATCTTCCTAATATTGGCTAGTTGAGATTAACGCAATTTTTACAAATTCACGATTTTTTGCTCGAAAGTGATTAAAACATGCGTTTTCTAGGTTTGATTACAATGAAAGTAAACTGATGAGCCCCTAACGGATACATTACTTTGTAATCATGCCCAATATTGGCAAGTTAGGGCACGAAAAAAGTAGGATAACTAAAATCTTTACAAGTCACGATTTCTCGGGGGGGGGAAAGTAGTTTTAAAAATGATTTTTCTAGATTTGAATGACTAATAAAAGTGTAACTAGATGAGCTACTACTGATACATTCCTTTTGTAATCATCCCAATATGGCAAGTTTGAGCAACCGGAAAAGTTAAGATACTAAATTTTTGACAAATTCACGATTTTCCTCGAAAAGGTTGGATTCAAATGAGTTTCTAAGATTTGGAATGAACAAATACAGTACATTAGTATGAACTACTAACTGATACATTCTCTTTTGTAATCATACCAATATTGGCAAATGTAGAGCAACAGGAAAGTTCAGTTTAACTCAATGTTACAAATTCACGATTTTTCCTTCCTCGAAAAGTGGGTTTCAAAATGAGTTTTTCTAGGTTTGCATGACTCATGAAGTAACTCGATGAGCTACTTACTATACATTCCCTTTGTAATCATCCCAAGATTGGGGCAAGGTTATAGCACGAAAAAAAAGTTTGAGACTACTTAATATTAGCAAAATTCACGAGGTTTGCTCCGAAACTGGGTTTTAAAAAACGAGTTGTGGCTAGATTTGAATGACAATACAATAAACTAGATGAGCTACTAAATGATACCTTCACTTTTGTAAATCATCCCAATATTGGCAAAGTTAGAGACACGGAAAATTTAAGGTTACTGAAGTTTAACCAAATTCACGATTTTTCCGGGGTGAAAATGGGGTTTCACAATGTTTTTCTAGGTTTTGATGACAATACAAGTAACTAGATGAGCTACTAACTATACATTCCCTTTTGTAAAGATCCCAATATTGGCAAAGTTTAGAGGGCCTGAAAGTTAGTTTGCTCAATTTTATCAAATTCATTATTCGATTTTTCTCGAAAAGTGGGTAAATGAGTTTTCTAGGTTGTGGAATGAAAAATGAAAGTAACTGGATGAGTCTACTAACTAATTACATTACTTTTTATGATCGTCCCAATATTGGCAGAAGTTAGAGCACAAGAAAATGTGTGGAGTTAACTCAATTTTTACAAATTCATCACGGATTTTTTCGAAAAGTGGGTTCAAAATGATTTCTAGGTTTGATGACTAATGAAGTAAACGTCGATGAAGCTACTTACTGATCCATTCCCTTATGTACATCACACAATATTGGCAAAGTTAGAGCACGAAAAGTTTAGATTACTTAATATGTACAAATTCAACGATTTTGCCTCGAAAAGTGTGTTCAAACGAGGTTTGCTAGATTTGAATGACAAATACAATGTAAACTAGATGGGGCTACTACTGGATACCTTCCCTTTTGTATCATCCAATATTGGCAAAGTTAGAGCCGGAAATTTTAAGGTTCGAAGTTTTACAAATTTCCCGATTTGTCCTGAAAAATGGGTTTCAACAGGGTGTTTTTTGTCTAAGGTTTGAATGACAAAGACAAGTAAATTAGATGAGCTACTAACTGATCATTTCCTTTTGTAATCATCCCATATTGGCAAGTTAGAGCACGGAAAAGTTGAGTTGCTTAATTTTTTACAAAAATTCAATTCGATTTTCTCGAAAAGTGTGTTTCAAAATGAGTTTTCTAGGTTTGATGACAAATGAAAGTAAACTGGGATGAGCTACTAACTATCTTGTCTTTTTAGAATCTGTACCCAATATTGGCAAAGGTTAGAGCACAGAAAATTTGAGATTACTCATTTTACACAAATTCACGGATTTTCCCCTCGAAAGTGGGTTTCCAAAAAATGAGGTTTTCTGTTTTGAATGACTAATGAAAGTAAACTCAATGACTCCTTACTGATACATTCCCCGTTTGTATCATCCCCAATATTGGCAAAGTTAGAGCACGGAAAAAGTGTTGAGATTACTTAAGATGTACGGAAATTCACCGATTGTTCTCGAAAGTGGGTCAAAGCCGAGTGTTTGGACGAGAGTGGAAGGACGAAAGTACTCAGTTAAACTATATTGAGCTACTAACTGATACATTTCCCTTTTGTAATCATCACCAAGATTGGCAAAGATAGAGCAAGGAAATTAAGATTACTCAATTTTTACAAATCCACGAGTTGCTTCGAAAAGTGGGTTCCGAGAATGAGTGTTTCTCGATTTGAATGACACAATACAAGTAAATTAGATGATGGCTACTAACTAAGTACATTGCTTTTTATGATCGGTCCCAAGATTGGCACACGTTGAGCCGCGAAAATTTGGATTACTCAATTTTTACAAATTCCACGATTTTTTTCGAAAGTGGGTTGCAGAAATGATTTTTCTAGGGTTGACTGACTAAATAAAGTAAACGCGATGAGCTACTTACTGATACATTCCCCTTTTTGGAATCATCCCAATTGGCAAAGTTATGAGCACGAAAAAGTTGAAGCATTACACTAATATGTACAAATTCACGATTTTCTCGAACAAGTGTGTTTCAAAAGAGTTTTGGCTAGATTTGAATGACAAATGACAAGTAAACTAGATGTTGGGGCTACTAACGATACCTTGTCACCCTTTTGTAATCATCCCATATTGGCAAGTTAGAAGCCACGGAAAATTTAAGGTTACGACTGAAGTTTACAATTCAACGATGTTTCTGAAGAAATGGGTTCAACATGTTGTTTTTTCTAGGTTGAATGCAAATACAATTAAAACTAGATGATTCTACTAACTATACATTCCTTTGTGTAATCATTCCCCCCAATATTTGCAAAAGTTAGAGCACGGAAAATTGAGTTTGGGCTCACGTTTACAAATTCATTCGATTTTTCTCGGAAAAGTGGGTTCAACAATGAGTGTTTCTTTTGCTAGTTTTTGAATGACAAATGCAAGGTAAACTGGAACATGATGCACTTGTCTAACTGAATAGCATTGCTTGTGGGGTATGAGCCGTGCCCAATATTGGGACAATGTTAGAGCACAGAAACTTTGAGATTACTCATTTGTACAAATGCACGATTTTTTTCGAAAAGTGGGGTTCAAACCCTGAGTTTTGTCTAGGTTGATTGACCTAATGAAAGGGTAAACTCGATGAGCCCCACCGTTACGGAAGACATGTCGCTTGTATCAGCCCAATAGTGGCACAGTTAGAGCACGAAAAAGTTGAGATTACTTATATGTTACAAATTCATTACGATTTTTCCCTCGAAAAGTCGGTTCACACGAGTTTGCTAGATTTGAATGAACACATACAAGTAACTAGAATGTTGGTTCTACGCACTGCTACCTTGCCATGTTTGTAATCATCCCATATATTGTCAACGTTAGAGCACGGAAAAGTGGTTAAGGTTACTGAAGTTTTACAATTCACGGATTTTCCTGTAAAAATGGGTTTTCAACATGTGTTTTCTAAAGGTTGAATGACAAATACAAGGAAACTAGATGAGCTACTAACTATACATTTGCACCGCTTGTGGTATCATCCCAATATTGGCAAGTTAAAGCACGTAAAAGTTGAGTTTCGCCTTAATTGTTTACAATTCATTCGATTTTCTCGAAAAGTCGGGTTTAAAATGAGGTGTTCTAAAGGGGGGGGAGGGTTTTGAATGACAATGAAAGTAACTGGATGTAGCTACTTACTAATACATTGTCTTTTTTAATGGATCGTCCCAATATGTGCCAAAGGTAGAGCACAGAAATTTGAGAAATTACTCAATTTTTACAAATTCACTGATTTCTGTAGAAGTGGGTTGCAAAATGAGTTTCTATTGTTTGAATGACTAATGACATAAATCTTCAATTATCTACTTACTGATACATTCCCTTTTGTAATCATCCCAATATTGGCGAAAGTTAGAGCACGAAAAAAGTTGCAAGATTACGGATATGTAGCAAATGTTCCACCGGTTGTGTCTCTCAGAAAGTGGGTTGCAAACGAGTTTGTGCTAGATTTGGAATGACCAAATACAAGGTAAACTGGATGAGGGCTACTAACTGATACCTTCCCCGTTGGGAATCATGACCCCGAGTATTTGACATAGGGTAGAGGCACGAGAAAGTTTAAGAATTACTCGAATTTTTAATGTACAATTCCCGATTTCCCTCGAACAGTGGTTCAAAAGGAGTTTTCTAATTTAATGACAATACAGTAACTTAGATTAGCTACTAACTGATTAATTCCCTTTTGTATGTCATCAACAGAAAAGGATTGGGGCAAAGGTCAGCACGGAAAGTTGAGTTGGCTTAATTTTTTTCACAAATTCAACGATTTTCTCACGTTGTTTTTTCTTTTTTTTTGCTTTTTTGGGGGGAATCTCCTATGATTTGCAAAGTTTTTTGAGAGGAGCTCAAGTTTACAAAATTGTGTTGCCCCGAGTTTCTCGAAAAGTGGGTGTCAAATGAGTGTTTTCACAATAGGTTTGAATGACTAATGAAGTAAACTCGATGATCTACTTACTGATAACATTCCCTTTTGTAATCATCATACAATTTAGGCAAAGAGGTTAGAGCACTACAGTTGTGCAGACTACTTACTAAGTGCCCAAATGTTGGTCACACGATGTTTCGCAGGGGGAAAAGTGGTGGGTTGCAAAATCAGTTGTGTTGGGCTAGATTGGGAATGACATATACAAGATGAAGAACTAGATGAGCCCAGAAACTACATTGATAAAACTGCCCTTTTGAATTGCATGCGCACAGTAATAGTGGCACGAAAGTAGAGCACGGTAAAATTTAAGGTACTGGAAGTTTTTACAAATCACTGATTTTCGCACTGATAAAATTGGTTCAACATGGGTTTGCTAGTTGGATTACAAATGAAGTAAACTGGATGAGCCACACTAACTGATACTGACTTTTTTGGGTGATCACATCCACAGTAAAGAGTGGCAAATAGGTGTAGAGTCACGAAAAAGTGAGATACTAAATCCAGGTATTGACAAGTTACACAACGATTGTTCGTCGAAAAGTGAGGTTTGGAAAGATGAGGTTGTTGCTAGGGAGGTGGAATGGATCCGTAATGAAAGAAAAACCAAAGACGGAGATGGGGAGGCATAAGACCCGTGAAGAGCACCATGTTTCCTTTGTAATCAGCCAAATGGGGGGGAAAGGAGACGCGAGCAGCTGGGGGGGGTAAAGAGGTTGACAAGAGTGTACCTCAGTTTGTGTTACAATTCCGGATTTTCAGCGCAGTGGGTGGTAAAATAAAAAAAAAAAAAAAAAAAGAATAAAATAAAAAAAAAAAAATAAGAAAGAAAAAAAAAAAAAAAAAAAAAAAAAAAAAAAAAAGTGAGAAAAAGGAGCTGTGTGATTTAGAAGTGGGAAGGGAAAAAAATGGGAAAGTGAAACGAGAGAGGAGCACAACTTAACACTGATCACATGCTTTTGGGTGATTGGAGGCAAAGGGTGGGGGGGGGGAGGAGAAAGAGTAGGAGCAGCGCGAATAGGTGAATAAGGACAGCAATTTTTAACAGAATGACGATGTTTTCAGCACGGAGGTGGGTGGGAAGGATATAGCTTGAGGTGGTGTGCGTGAGATTTGAATGATCAAATACAATTAATTAGATTACCTACTACTGATACTTCTCTTTTGTATCATCACAATCATTGGCAAATGTAGTAGCACTGAAAGTTAGTTTACTCATTTTTACAACCCATTCCGATTTTTTTTTTTTTTGTCTCGAAAAGTGGTGTTCACAATGAGATTTTTCTGCATGTTTGAATGACTGGATGAAAGTAAACCGATGACGCTACTCTTAGGTTATACATTCATTTGAATCATCCCTAAATTATTGTGCACAGAAGTTCGAGCACGAAAAGGTGAGACTCACTTTATTTTCAAAATTCCACGATTTTCGTCGGAAAAGTGGGTTCAAAACGAGTTTGCTAGATTTGAATGAACGAAATACAAGTAAACTAGATGAGGCTACTACCGATACCTTCCTTTTGTACTCAATCCCAGTTATTGGCAAAGTTAGAGCACGGAAAAGTTTAAGGTTACTGAAGTTTTTACACAAATTCACGAATGTTTCACCCAGAAAAGTGTGTGGCAACCAAGTGGTGGGGGGGTTGGGGATTAGGAGGGAATGACAAAGAAAAAGTAGAATGATAGAAGATGAGGCTACGAGACAGTATACAGTCCACGAGGGGGGTGAATCATCCAGATATGTGGGGGCAGAAGTAGAGCCACGGAAAAAGTGGTTTGGAGGCTTCACACGTTTGTCTACACAAAATTTCATTTCGATTTTCCCTCGAATAAGGGTGGGTTGCAATACTGTATTGTCTTGCACTACGGGGTTGGGGAAACATGGACAAAATGGAAGATTAAACTGGGGTAAGGTAAGCAGAACATAATCAACTGGACATAATGAGCTTTTTGTGTGAGATGATCGGCTCCCAATATTGGGGCAAATTTAGACATGCCCACACGAATAAACAGTGCGGGAGATGAACTAAATCATTGTGACAACGTGTGCAAACCCGATTATCTGGCAGAGGAAAGGGGATGTTAGTGAAAAGGAGTGTTCCCCTAGGATTGGGGGGGGAAGGGACAGAAATGCCAGTAATCTTAGATTACAAGCTATCGAACTGATACCGATATCCTGTGTTTGTGTAAAGTCATCCCAAATATGTGGGCAACAGTTGTTATAGAATGGGGGCCAACGGGAAACAAGTAAAGATTTACTGCCCAATTTGTGTGTTCAAGATTCACTGTATTGTTTGTGGTGTGTCAGTCACCGAAAAAGTTGGTTCAAAGATGAGGTTTTCAGCTAGATTTGAAAATGACAAATTACACCAAGGTAACGACTAGAGTGGAGTCTTACTAACTTGTGAATACATTTCCTTTTGTAATATACCAATATTGTCAAGGTCATATGCATGGCTGCCGAACAAAAAACACGCGAAGGGAGGGGAAAGAAGGGAAGGTTGGAGATGGGAGACTACAATTATGTGGGGAGGGAGACAAAAAGGAAATTGATCAGGTGTTACTGAGGACTGACAGTCTATTGTAAAATGGGATGTTGGGCATGTGCAAAATCAGGAGAAAATACAGCGGAGGTTTGACGGGGAGGCTTGAACAGGAGCGGGGGGGGGGGGAAATTTTGTCGTAGAAAATCGTGAATTTGGTAACACTTAAGTATCTTCACTTTTTCCGCTGCTCTAGGGCTTTGCCAATATTGGTATGATTAGCAAAAGGAATGTATAAGTTAGTAGTTCATCTAGTTTACTTTTATTTGTCATTCAAATCTAGAAAACTCATTTTAAACCTACTTTTCGAGAAAATCGTGAACTTGTAAAGATTTAGTTATCTCTACTTTTTCGTGCTCTAACTTTGCCATATTGGGACGATCATAAAAAGCAATGTATTGTTAGTAGCTCATCCCATTTTAATTTCATTGTGTCATTCAAACCTAGAAAACTCATTTTGAACCCACTTTATCGAGAAAACGAATGAATTTGTAAAAAAATTGAGGCAAACTCAACTTTATCCCGTGCTCTAACTTTGCCACTATTTGGGATGATTACAAAGGGCATGTATTAAGTTAGTAGCTCATCGAGTTTACTTGTATTTGTCATTCAAGGACCTAAAAACACATGTTATGAACCTCATTTTTCAGGAAAATCGTGAATTTGTAAAACTTCAGTAACCTTAAATTTTCCGTGCTCTAACTTTGCCAATACTGGGATGAGTACAAAAGGGAAGGTATCAGGTCGTTAGCTCTCTAGTTTACTTGTATTTGTCAATCAAAATCTAGCAAACTCGTTTGGAACCCACTTGTCGAGAAAATACGTGAATTTGTACATATTAAGTTAGTCTCAACTTTTTTCGTGCTCTAGACTTTGCCAATATTTGGATGAGTACAAAAGGGAATGTATCCAGTAAGTAGCTCATCGAGTGTACTTTCATTAGTCATTCAAACCTAAAACGCATTTTGAACCCACTTTTCGAGACAAAATCGTTGAATTTGTAAAAATTGAGTAAACTCAACTTTTCCGTGCTCTACATTTGTGCCATTTATTGATGGATTACAAATAGATAATGTATCAGTTAGGGTAGTTCATCTAATAATTGTTTTGTCATTCAAATCTAGAAAAACTCAATTTGAACCCATTTTTCCGAGAAACTTCGTGAATTTTTTAAAAATTGAGTAATTTACTTTTTCCGTGCTCTAATTGCCAACACTGGGATAATCAAAAAAAGCAATGTATCAGTTAGTGGCTATCTTAGTTTTACTTTCATTGTCATTCAATCTAGAAAACTCATTTTGAAACCCACTTTTCGAGAACAAAAATCGTGAATTTGTAAAAATGGAGGAATCTTAAAAAAAAAACCCTTTAACCGTGCTCGAACGTTTGGCCAAATATTGGGATGATTACAAAAGGAAATGTATCGTTAGTCACTCATCTAGTTTGTTTTTTATTAGTCCATTTCAAATCTAGAAAACTCATTTTAAACCTACTTTTCGAGAAAATCGTGAACTTGTAAAGATTTAGTTATCTCTACTTTTTCGTGCTCTAACTTTGCCAATATTGGGATGATTACAAAAAGTAATGTATCATTTAGGGGCTCATCCAGTTTACTTTTCATTTTTTAATTCAAACCTAGAAAACCCATGTTGAACCCATTTTCAGGAAAATCGTGAATTTGGTAAAACTTTCAAGTAACCTTAAATTTTTCCGTGCTCTAACTTTGCCAATACTGGGATGATTTACAAAAGGGAAGGTATCAGTAGTACTCATCTAGTTTACTTGTATTTGTCATTCAAATCTACAACTCGTTTGACCCACTTTTCGAGAAATCGTGAATTTGTACTTATTAAGTAGTCTCACCTTTTCGTGCTCTAACTTTGCCAATATTGGGAGGATTACAAAAGGGAATGTATCAGTAGTGCTCATCGAGTTTACTCTTTCATTAGTCCATTCACAACCTAGAAAACTCATTTTATGAACGCCACTTTTCGAGAACTCGTGAATTATGTTAAAATTGAGTAATCTCACTTTGCCAAGATTAGGGAGCATTACAAAAAAGCAAAACAAAAAGAAAAAAAAAGTTGAGAAAATCGTGAATTTGTAAAAAATTCAGCAACCAACTTTTCCGTGCTCTAGACTTTTGCCGAATATTGGGATGATTACAAAAGGAGATGTATCGTTTGAGTAGCTCTCTATTTACTATGTATTTGTCATTAAAATCTAGAAAACCTCATTTTGAACCACTTTTCGAGAAAAATCGTGAATTTTGTAAAAATTGAGTAATCTTAACTTTCCCGTGCTCTAACTTTGCCCAATATTATATTGTGATTATTACAAAAGGGAAGGTATCATTAGTAGCCCTCTAGTTTACTTGTATTTGTCTACTCAATCTAGCAAACTCGATTTTTAGTAACCCACGTTTTCGAGAAAATCGTGAATTTGTACATTTAAGTAATCCTCAACTTTTGTACGTGCTCTAGACTTTGGCAATATTTGGGATGAATTACAAAAGGGAATGTAATCAGTAAGTAGCTCATTGAGTTTACTTTCATTAGTCCATTCAAACCTAGAAAACTCATTTTGAACTGCCCACTTTCCAGAAATCGTGAATTTGTAAAAATTGGAGTAGATCTGCAAATTTTCTTTGTGCTCTAACTTTTGCCAATATTGGTCCGATCATAGAAAACAATGTATTAGTTAGTAGCTCATACAGTTTATTTCACTTGTCATTCAAACTAGAAACTCATTATTAACCCACTTTTCGAGAAAATCTGAATGGAATTTGTAAAAATTAAGCGAACTCACTTTTTCCGTGCTCTAAACTTTGCCAATATTGGGGATGATTTTACAAAAGGGTAGTATTAGTTAGTAGCTCATCTAGTTTACTTGTATTTGTCTTCCATACCTAGAAAACACAGTTTTAACCCATTTTTTTCAGGAAAATCGTGAATTTGTAAAACTTCAGTAACCTTAAATTTTCCGTGCTCTAACTTTGCCAATACTGGGATGATTACAAAAGGGAAGGTATCAGTTAGTAGCTCATCTAGTTTACTTGTATTTGTCATTCAAATCTAGCAAACATACGTTTTTGAAACCCACTTTTCGAGAAACTCGTGAATTTGTACATATTATAATCTCAACTTTTTCGTGCTCTAACTTTTGCCAATATTGGGAATGATTACAAAAGGGAATGTATCAGTAAGTAAGCATCATCGAGTTTACTTTCATTTGTCAATTAAACCTAGAAAACTCATTTTGAACCCACTTTTCGAAAAACCCGTGAATTTGTAAAAATTGAGTACTCTTCAAATTTTTCTGTGCTCTAACTTTGCCAATATGGGACGATATAAACAGCAATGTATTAGTTTAGAAGGCTCATCCGTTTACTTTCATTTGTTCAGTCAAACCTAGAAAATCATTTTGAACCCGACTTTTCGAGAAAATCGAATGAATTTGTAAAAAATTGAGCAGACTCAACTTTTTCCGTGCTCTAACTTGCCACTATGGGATGATTACACAAGGGAATGTATTATTTAGTAGCTCCTCTCAGTTCTACTGTATTTTGTTCATTCAAACCTAGAAAACACATGTTGAACCCATTTTTCAGGAAAATCGTGAATTTGTAAAACTTCAGTAACCTTAAATTTTCCGTGCTCTAACTTTGCCAATACGGGAATGATACAAAAGGGAAGGTAATCAGTTAGTAGCCCATCTAGTTTACGTTGTGATATTTGGTCCATTCAATCTAGCAAACTCGTTTTGAACCCACTTTTCGAGAAAATCGTGAATTTGTACATATTAAGTAATCTCAACTTTTTCGTGCTCTAACTTTGCCAATATTGGGATGATTACAAAAGGGAATGTATCAGTAAGTAGCTCATCGAGTTTACTTTCATTAGTCATTCAAACCTAGAAAAACTCATTGTTGAACCCACTTTTCAAAAAATGTGAATTTGTAAAAATTGAGTAATCTCAAATGTTTCTGTGCTCTAACTTTGCCATCTTGGGACGCATCATAAAAAGCAATTGTATAGTTAGTAGCTCATCTAATTTACTTGTATTTGTCATTCAAATCTAGAAAACTCATTTTTGAACCCACTTTTCGTAGAAAATCGTGAATTTAGTAAAAATTGAGTAATCTTAACTTTTCCCGTGCTCTTATCTTTGCCCAATATTGGGATGATTACAAAAGAAATGTAATCAGTTAGTAGCTCATCTAGTTTACTTGTATTTGTCATTCAAATCTAGCAAACTCGTTTTGAACCCACTTTTCGAGAAAATCGTGAATTTGTACATATTAAGTAATCTCAACTTTTTCGTGCTCTAACTTTGGCCAATATTGGGATGATTACAAACGGGAATTATCAGTAAGTAGCTCATTGGAGTTTACTTTCCTTAGTCATTCAAACCTAGAAAACTCATTTTTAACCCACTTTTCGAGAAAATCGTGAATGTGTAAAAATTGAGTTAATCTCAAAATTTTTCTGTGCTCTAACTTGCCACATATTGGGACGATCATAAAAGACACTGTATTAATTTGTAGCTCATCCAGTTTACGTTCATTTGTACCATTTCACCACCTAGGCAAACTCATTTTGAACCCACTTTTCGAGAAAATCGAATGATTGTAAAAATTAAGCAAACTCAACTTTTTTCCGTGCTCTATACTTTGCCAATATGGGATGATTACAAAAGGACATGTATCAGTTAGTAGCTCATTCTATTTACATTGTATTTGTCCTTCAAACCTAGAAAAACACAATGTTTGAACCCCATTTTTCAGGAAAATCGTGAATTTGTACAAGACGTCATGAACCTTAAATTTTCCGTGCCTAACTTTTGCCAATATTGGGAATGATACAAAAGGGAAGGTATCATTAGTAGCCCATCTAGTTTACTTGTATTTGTCATCAAACTCTAGCAAACTCGTTTGGAACCCACTTTTTTCGAGAAAAATCGTGAATTTGTACATAATTAAGTAATTCATCAACTTTTTTCGTGCTCTAACTTTGCCAATATTGGGATTATTACAAAAGGGAATGTGATCAGTAGTAAGCTCCTTCGAGTTTACTTTCCTTATGTCAATTCAAACCTAAAAACTCATTTTGAACCCACTTTTCGAAAAAATCCGTGAATTTGTTAAAAATTTGAGTAATCTCAAATTTTCTGTGCGCTAACTTTTGCCAATATTGGGACGTATCATAAAAAGGCAAGGTATTAGTTATACTACATCCAGTTTACTTTCTTTGTCATTCAAACCTAGAAAACTCATTTGAAAGCCCACTTTTTCGAGCAAAATCGAATGATTTGTAAAAATTGAGCAAACTCAACTTTTCCCGGTGCTCTAACCTTTGGGCCATATGGGATGAATTACAACAGGGAATGTATTAGTTCGTAGCTCATCTAGTTTACTTGTATTTTGTCCATTCAAACCATAGAAAACACATGTGAACCCATTTTTCAGGAAACCTCGTGGAATTTGTAAAACTTCAGTAACCTTAAATTTTCGTGGCTCTAGACTTTGCCCAATACTGGGCTGATTACAAAAGGGAAGGTATCAGTTAGTAGCTCATCTAGTTACTTGTATTTTGTCATTCAAATCTATCAAATCGGTTTTTAAAACCCAGTTTTCGGAAAATCGTGAATTTGTAAATAAGAGTCTCAACTTTTTCGTAGCTCTAACTTTGGGCCAATATTGGGAATGCTATTCCAAAAGGGAATTTATCGGTAAGTAGCTTGGGGGATCGAGTTTACTTTCTTAGTCATGCAAACCTAGAAAACTCATTTTTGAACCCACGTTTCGAGAAAATCGTGAATTTTGTAAAAATTGAGTAAGACTGAACTTTTTCCTTGCTCTACATTTGCACAAAAGAAAATAATAAAATAGGTATGATTACAAAAGAGACTGTAATCAGTTAGTAGTTCATCTAATTTACTTGTATTTGTCATTCCAAATCTAGAAAACTCTTTTTTGAATCCGACTTTTCGAGAGAATCGTGAATTTGTAAAAATTGAGTAATCTTAACTTTTCCGTGCTCTAACTTTTCCAATATTGGGATGATTACAAAAGGGAATGTATCAGTTAGTAGCTCATCTAATTTACTTTTATATAGTCATTCATTAATCTAGAAAAATCCTTTTAAACCTACTTTTCGAGAAAATCGTGAAATTTACTTGTAAAAGGGGATTTAGTTATCTGCTACTTTTTCGTGCTCTAACTTTGCCAATATTGGGATGATTACAAAAAGTTAATGTGATCAGTTGACGGGGCTCATCCAGTTTACTTTCATTTGTAATGTCAAACCTAGAAAACTCATTTTTAACCCACTTTTCCGAGAAACATCGATGAATTGTAAAAATTGAGTAATCTCAACTTTGGCCAATACTTAGGAAGATTACAAGGAAAACAAAAAAAGAAAAAAAAAGTTGAGAAATCGGTAATTTGTAGAAAAAACTAAAAAAGAAAAAAAAAAACAATTAAGCTAACGTCTAACTTTGTTCCGTGATCCATACAACTTGCAATAATGGCTGATTACACAAAGGTGAATGTATCAATAGTAGCTCATCTAATTTAGATTCCTGTATTTGTCCATTCACATTATCTAGAAAGAAAAAATAACATCATTTTAGAAACCCACTTTTCGAAGAAAAATCGTGAATTTGTAAAAAATTGAGATAATTCTCAACTTTTTCCGTGCTCTAACTTTGCCAATATGGTACTAGATACCAAATGAAATGTATCTAATAGTAGCTCATCTAATTTACTTGTCTTTGTCATTCAAATCTAGAAAACCTCATTTTGAACCCGACTTTTCGAGAAAATCGGAATTTGGTAAAAATTGAGTAATCCAACTTTTCCGTGCTCTAACTGTGCCAATATTGGGATGATTACAAAAGGAAATGTATCAGTTAAGTACTCATCGAGTTTTACTTTCATTAGTCTTCAAACCCAGAAAACCCCATTTTAACCCACTTTTCGAGAAAATCGTGAACTTGTAAAGATTTAGTTATCTCTACTTTTTCGTGCTCTAACTTTGCCAATATTGGGATGATTACAAAAAGTAATGTATCAGTTAGGGGCTCATCCAGTTTACTTTCATTTGTAATTCAAACCTAGAAAACTCATTTTTAACCCATTTTTCGAGAAAATCGTGAATTTGTAAAAATTGAGTAATCTCAACTTTGCCAATATTAGGAAGATTACAAAAAGCAAAAATAAGAAAAAAAATGTTGAGAAAATCGTGAATTTGTAAAACTTCAGTAACCTTAAATTTTCCGTGCTCTAACTTTGCCAATATTGGGATGATTACAAAAGGGAAGGTATCAGTTAGTAGCCCATCTAGTTTACTTGTATTTGTCATTCAAATCTAGCAAACTCGTTTTGAACCCACTTTTCGAGAAAATCGTGAATTTGTAAAATGTAGTGAAATCTTCTCTTTTCCGTGCTCTAACTTTCCAATATTGGGATGATTACAAAAATTAATGTATCAGTAAGTAGCTCATCGAGTTTTACTTTCATTTGTCATTCAAACCTAGAAAACCCAGTTTTGAACCACTTTTCGAAAAAATCGTGAATTTTTAAAAATGTATATTCTCAACTTTTTCCGTGCTCTAACTTTGCCAATATTGGGACTATCACAAAAAGCAATGTATCAGTAAGTAGCTCATCTAGTTTACTTGTTTTTGTCATTTAAACCTAGAAAACTCATTTTGAACTCACTTTTCGAGAAAATCGTGAATTTGTAAAATGTAGTAATCTTATCTTTTGCGCGTGCTCTAACTTTGCCAATATTGGGATGATTTACAAAAAGTAATGTAATCAGTAAGTAGCTCATCGAGTTTACTTTTCATTTGTCATTCAACCTAGAAAACTCAGTTTTGAACCCACTTTTCGAGAAAATCGTGAATTTGTAAAATTGAGTAATCTAAAAACTTTTCCGTGCTCTAGACTTGCCAATCTTGGGATGATTACAAAACAGGGAATGTATTAGTAAGTTTGTGCTCTGTCTACCTGACTTGTATATGTCATTTCCAACCTAGAAAACTCATTTGATTCCACTTTCGAGAAAATCGTGAATTTTGTAAAAATTTGAGTAATCTCAACTTTATCCTTCTCTAACTTTGCCAATATTTGGACTATCACAAAAAGCAATGTATTCAGTAAGTAGCTCATCTAGTTTTAACTTGTTTTTGTCATTTAAAACCTAGAAAACTCTTTTTGAAACCCACTTTTCGAGAAAAACGTGAATTTGTAATAATTGAGTAATCTCAACTTTTCCGTGCTCTAACTTTGCCAATATTGGTTTGATTACAAAATGGAATGTATCAGTTAGTAGCTCATCTAATTCATTTGGGTCTTTGTCATTCAAATCTAGAAAACTCCCATTTTGGAACCCACTTTTCGAGAAAATCGTGAACTTGTAAAAGTTGAGTAATCTCAACCTTTCCGTGCTCTAACTTTGGCCAATAAATTGGGATGATTTAAAAGGGAAGGTATCAGTAGTAGCTCATCGGGTTTACTTTCATTTGTCATTCAAACCCAGAAAACTCATCTTGAACCCACTTTTCGAGAAAATCGTGAATTTGTTAAAATTGAGTAATCTAAACTTTGGCAATTTCGGGATGATAAAAAAAAGCAATGTATCAGTTAGTAGCTTTTCTAGTTTACTTTCATTTGTCATTCAAACCTAGAAAACTCATTTTAACCCACTTTT
>JANFPS010000233.1:0-23918 GCA_024703675.1 Drosophila nebulosa
TTTTGCCAAATTTTGGGAAGATCATAAAAACAATGTATAGTTGACTCATTAGTTTATTTTTTTTGCATTCAACCCTAAAAACTCTTTTTGAACCCCTTTTGGGGAAAAAACGTGAATTTGTAAAAATTGGTAATCGCAACTTTTTTTGTGCTCTAACTTTGCCAATATTGGGATGTTACAAACGGAAGTATCAGTTAGTAGCTCATCAGTTTACTTGTATTTGTCTTTAAAACCTAAAAAACTCATTTTTTACCCACTTTTCGAGAAAATCTGAATTGAAAAAAATTGAGTAATCGCAACTTTTTTCGGGCTTAATTTTCCCAAATTTTTGGGGAATTACAAAAGGGGAACGTAAATTTAGTGCTTATCCGTTTACTCTAATTTGTCATCAAACCAGAAAAAGTTTTCTAAAATACGTGAATTTTAAAAAATTTGAGAATCTCAATTTTTCCCGTGCTTAATTTTGCCAATAGGGATGATTACAAAAGGGAAGTTTAGTAAGTACTCATTATTTATTTTTTTTGTCATTCAAAGCTAAAAAATCTTTTTTTTTGAACCCACTTTTCAAGAAAATCGTGAATTTTGAAAAAAATTTGAGAAATATCAATTTTCCGTGTTTAAACTTTCCCAAATATTGGGATGAGTACAAAAGTGAATGTATTGTAAGAGCTCATTGTTTCTTTTATTTCTCTAACTTTGCCAATAGTGGGAGTTTACAAAACGGAATATACATTTAGTAGCTTATCTAGTTTATTTTATTTGTCATTTAAACCTAGAAAAGAAATTTTTTTAACCCACTTTTCGGAAAAAACGTGATCAAAAAAATTTTTTGGTTTGAATGACAAAAAAAAAGGTAAACTGGTGAGCTTTACTTACTAATACATTCAATTGGTAATTATTCCAAATTTTTTTTGTCATTCAAAACCTAGAAAATTATTTTTTAACCCACTTTTGAAAAAAATCTGAATTTGTAAAAAAATTAAGTTTTGCAAATTTTCCGGCTCAACTTTACCCCAAATAAGGAAATTTTAAAAGAAAATGTTCAGAAGTAGCTCATCGGTTTTTTTGTATTTGTCATTAAAAAATCTAGAAAAATCATTTTGAACCCCCTTCTCGAGGAAAAAACGTGAAATTTGTAAAAATTATAATTTAACTTTTCCTTTCTCTATCTTTGAATATTGGGATGATTACAAAAGGGAACGTATAGTTTGTGGACCAGTTTTTTTTCTTTGTCATTCAAACCTAGAAAAAATCATTTTGAACCCCCTTTTCGAGAAAATCGTGAATTTGTAAAAATTGAGTAATCTCAACTTTTCCTGTTCAATTTTAGCCCCTATTGGGACCCAACACAAAAAGCAAAGTATCATAAGTAGCTCATGAGTTTACTTTTATTGTCATTTTAAACTCTTTTGAACCCCCTTTTGAGAAAATCGTAAATTTGTAAAAAATGGTAAACTTAAATTTTCCGGCTTAATTTGCCAAAATTGGGACAACCAAAAAGAAAAATTCAGTAAGTAGCTCAGCAGTTTACTTTCATTTGTCATTAAACTCATTTTTTAACTCACTTTTCGAGAAAATCGTGAACTGTAAAACTTGAGTATCTTAACTTTTCCTTGCTCTACGTTGCCAATATTGGGATGATTACAAAAGGGTATGTATCATTAGTAGCTTATCTAGTTTACTTGTATTGGCATGTCAAAGCTAGAAAAATCACTTTTGAAACCCACTTTTTCGAGAAATCGCGAATTTGTAAAAATTGTGTAATCTTAACTTTTCCGTGCTCTACTTTGCCAATATTGGGATTGAATACAAAAGGGTATGGTATCAGTTAGTAGCTCATCTAGTTTTTATTTGTATTTGTCCATAAAATCTAGAAAACTCATTTTGAACCCACTTCTCGAGAAAATCGTAATTTGTAAAAATGAGTAATCTCAAAAAAAAAGAAACTTTTCCGTGCTCTTAACTTGCCAATATTGGGATGATTACAAAGGGAACGTATCAGTTAGTAACTTATCCAAGTTTTCTTTCAATTGTCATTCAAACATAGAAAACTCATTTTGAACCCACTTTTCGAGAAAATCGTGAATTTGTAAAAATTGAGTAATCGCAACTTTTCCGTGCTCTAACTTTGCTTATAGTGGGATGATACAAAGGAAAACGTATCAGTAACGTAGCTTATCCGCTAACCTTTCATTTGTCATTCAAACCTAAGAAAACTCATTTTGAACGGCCGCACTTTGATCGAGAAAATCGTGAATATGTAAAAATTGAGTAATCGCAACTTTTCCGTGCTCTAACCTTGCCAATATTGGGATGATTACAAAAGGGAACGTATTAGTTAGTAGCTTATCCAGTTTACTCTAATTTGTCATTCAAAACCTAGCAAAGTTTTTCTAGATATCGTGAATTTGTAAAATTAAGTTATGTTAACTTTTTCGTGCTTTAACTTTGGCCAATATTGGGATGATTAAACAAAAGGGAACGTATTCATTTTAGTAGCTATCCAGTTTACTTTTATTTGTCATTCAAACCTAGAAACCTCATTGTTGAACCCACTGTGCAGAGAAAAATCGTGATTGTAAAAATTAGTATTCGCAACTTTTCCGTGCTAAATAACCTTGCCAATATTGGGATGATTACAAAAGGGAACGTATTAGTTAGTAGCTTATCCAGTTTACTCTAATTTGTCATTCAACCTAGAAAAGATTTTCTATCAATAATCGTTCATTTTGTAAATTGAGTAATCTCACTTTCCGTGCTCTAACTTTGCCAGATCTGGATGATTACAAAAGGAATGTGTTGTAAGTAGCTCATCTAGTTTATTTTTCTTTGTCATTCAAAGCTAGAGCACTCCATTTTGAACCCACTTTTCAAGAAAATCGTGATTTGTAAAAATTGAGTAATATCAACTTCTCCTGTGCTCTAAACTTTGCAATATTGGGATTATTACAAAAGTGAATGTATTAGTAAGTAGCCTCATCAGTTTACTTTTATTTTGTCATTCAAAGCTAGAAAACTCATTTTGAAACCCACTTTCAGAAAATCGTGATTTGTACACAAATTGAGTAATCTCAACTTTTCCGTGCTCTAACTTTGCCATAGTGGATGATTCAAAACGGAATATATCAGTTAGTAGCTTATCTAGTTTTACTTTTATTTTCGCAGTTAAACCTATAAAAGTCATTTTGAACCACTTTTCGAGAAAATCTAATTTTGTAAAAATTGAGTAATCTCAACTTTTCCGTGCTCTAGACTTTGGCCTATATTGGGACGATCAAAAAAGCAGGCATCAGTTTAGTAGGTCATCTAGTTTACTTTCATTTTTCCATTCAAACTAGAAAGTATTTTGAACCCATTTTTCGGAGGAAAATCGTGAATTTGTAGAAAATTGATTAATCTCACTTTTTCGTGCTCTAACTTTGCCATTATTGGGAAGATCATAAAAAGCAATGTATCAGTTAGTAGCTCATCTAGTTTATTTGTATTTGTCATTAAAATCTAGAAAACTCATTTTGAACCCACTTCTCGAGAAAATCGTGAATTTTGTAAAGAATGAATAATCAGACACACACAATATTTCTCCTATAACTACATACATACACACTACTAAGATTGCAAATATTGGGGATGATTACAAACGGAATGTATCATTAGTTATTCATCGAGTTTTACGCTTGTATTTGTCATTTCAAATCTCCTAGAAAATCACTTTGAACCCACTTTTCGAGAAATCGTGAGTTTGTTAAAATTGAGTTATCTCAACTTTTCAAGGGGGGGCTCTAACTTTGCCAATATTGGGATGATTACAAAAGGGAATGTATTGATAAGTAGCTCATCTAGTTTACTTTTATTTGTCATTTAAACCTAGAAAATTAATTTTGAACCCACTTTTCGAGAAAATCGTGATCAAAATAAATTTTCTAGGTTTGAATGACAAATAAAGGTAAACTGGATGAGCTACTTACTAATACATTCAATTGTGTAATTATTCCAATTATTTTTGGGGGTGTCATTCAAACCTAGAAAACTCATTTTGAACCATTTCGAGAAATCGTGAATTTGTAAAAATTAAGTTATGTCAAATTTTCCGTGCTCTAACTTTACCAATATAAGGATAATTTTAAAAGAAAATGTATCAGTAAGTAGCTCATCGAGTTTACTTTCATTTGTCATTCAAACCTAAAAAAATCACTTTGAACCCACTTTTCGAGAAAATCGTGAATTTGTAAAAATTAAGTTATGTCAAATTTCAGTGCTCTACTTTACCCATATAAGGATAAATTTTAAATAGAAATGTATCAGTAAGTGCTCATCGATTTGTTTTCTTTCATTTGTCATTCAAACCTAGAAAACTCATTTTGAACCCACTTTTCGAGAAAATCGTGAATTTGTAAAAATTGAGTAATCTCAACTTTTCCGTGTTCAATTTTAGCCAATATTGGGACGAACACAAAATGCAATGTATCAGTAAGTAGCTCATGCAGTTTACTTTCATTTGTCATTCAAACTCATTTTGAACCCACTTTTCGAGAAAATCGTAAATTTGTAAAAATTGAGTAATCTTAACTTTTCCGTGCTCTAACTTTGCCAATATTGGGATGAGTACAAAAGTGAATGTATTAGTAATAGCTCATCTAGTTAACTTTATTTGTCATTCAAAGATTGGAAAACCCTCATTTTGAACCCACTTTTTCAAGAAATCGTGAATTTGTAACATTGATATCTCAACTTTTCCGTGCTCTAACTTTGCCAATAGTGGATATGTATTACAAAAACGGAATCTATCAGTTAGTAGCTTATCTAGTTTTACTTTTTATTTGTCATTTAAACTAGAAAAGTCAATTTTGAACCCACTTTTCGAGAAAATCGTGAATTTGTAAAAATTGAGTAATCTCAACTTTCCCGTGCTCTAACTTTGCCAATATTGGGACGATCAGAAAAAGCAAGGCATCAGTTAGTAGGTCATCTAGTTTACTTTCATTTTTCATTCAAACCTAGAAAAGTAATTTTGAACCCATTTTTCGAGAAAATCGTGAATTTGTAAAAATTGAGTAATCTCTACTTTTTTCGGTGCTCTACTTGCCAGTATTGGAAGATCAGAAAGCAATGTATCAGTTAGTAGCTCATCTAGTTTATTGTTGTATTTGTCTTAAAAATCTAGAAACTCATTTGAAACCCACTTCTCGACAAAATCGTGAATTTGTAAAGATTGAGTAATCTCAACTTTTCCGGTGCTCTATCTTTGCCAATATTGCGTATGATTACAAAGGGAACGTATCAGTTTGTTAGCTCATCGTAGTTTACTTGTATTTGTCAATTAAACTAGAAATCACTTTGAACCGAACCCACTTTTTCGAGAAAATTCGTGAGTTGTAAACATTGAGTTATCTCAACTTTTCCGTGCTCTAACTTTGCCAATATTGGGATGATTACAAAAAGGAATGTATTGATAAGTAGCTCATCTAGTTATCTTTTATTTGTCATTTAAACCTAGAGAAGTAATTTTGAACCCACTTTTCGAGAAAATGGTAATCAAAATAAATTTTCTAGGTTTGAATGACAAATAAAGGTAAACTGGATGAGCTACTTACTAATACATTCAATTGTGTAATTATTCCAATTATTTTTGTCATTCAAACCTAGAAAATTTATTTTGAACCCACTTTTCGAGAAAATCGTGAATTTGGGGTAAAATTAAGTTTTATGTCAAATTTTCCGTGCTCTACTCTTTACCAATATAAGTGATAATTTTAAAAGAAAATGGGGGGTTTATCCCCCCCCCCAGTAAGTAGCTCACGAGTTTACTTTCATTTGTCATTCACCTAAAAAAATCACTTTGACCACTTTTCGAGAAAATCGTGAATGTTTGTAAAAAAATTAAGTTATGTCAAATTTTCCGTGCTCTAACTTTACCAATATAAGGATAATTTTAAAAGAAAATGTATTAGTAAGTAGCTCATCGAGTTCACTTTCATTTGTCATTCAAACCTAAAAAAATCACTTTGAACCCACTTTTCGAGAAAATCGGATTTGTAAAATTTAAGTATGTCCAATTTTTCCGTGCTCTAACTTTACCAATATAAGGATAATTTTAAAAGAAAATGTATCAGTAAGTAGCTCATCGAGTTTTCTTTTATTTGTCATTTAAACCTAGAAAAGTCATTTTGAACCCACTTTTCTGAGAAATCGTGAATTTGTAAAAATTGAGTAATCTCAACTTTTCCGTGCTGTAACTTTGCCAATATTGGGACGATCAGAAAAAGCAGTGCTTCAGTTAGTAGCTCATCTAGTTTACTTTCATTTTTCATTCAAACCTAGATAAGTAATTTTGAACCCATTTTTCGAGAAAATCGTGAATTTGTAAAATTGAGCAATCTCACTTTTCGTGCTCTAATTGTCTTTGCCATTATTGGGAAGAGTCATAAAAAGCAATGTATCAGTTATGTAGGCTCATCTAGTTTTATTTGTATTTTGTCATTAAAAATCTTAGAAACTCATTTTGAACCCACTTCTCGAGAAAATCGTGATTTGAAAAATTGAGTAATCTCAACTTTTCCGTCTCATATTTTTGCCAATATTGGTATGATTACAAAAGGGAACGTTCAGTTAGTAAGCGTGATCCAGTTTTCTTTTCATTTGTCCATTCAAACCTAGAAAACTCATTTTGAACCCACTTTTCGAGAAAATCGTGAATTTGTAAACATTGAGTTATCTCAACTTTTCCGTGTTCAATTTTAGCCAATATTGGGACGAACACAAAATGCAATGTATCTTAATTATCTCTGCGGTTACTTTCATTGTCATTCAAAACTCCTTTTGAAACCACTTTTCGGGAGAAAATCGTAAATTGTAAAAATTCTGTAATCTAACTTTTCCGGTGCTCTACCTGTTGTCCAATATTGGGACAACCCAAAAAGCAATGTATCCGTATAGACTCATGCAGTTTACTTTCATTTTGGTCATTCAACTCATTTTGAACCCACTTTTCGAAGAAAATCGTGACCTTGTAAAAATTGAGTATCTTAACTTGTTTCCGTGCTCTAACTTTGTCAATATTGGGATGAAAATTTACAAAAGGGGTAGTATCAGTTAGTAGCTCAACTCGTTTTACTTGTATGTGTCATTCAAAGCTAGAAAAAGGCACTTTGAAACCCCGTTTCGAGAAAATCGCGAATTTGTAAAATTGAGAATCTAACTTTTCCGTGCTTTAACTTTGCCAATATTTAGGATGAGTACAAAGGTGTATTTCAGTTCGTAGCTCATCTATTTATTTGTATTTGTTCATTAAAATCTAGAAAACTCATTTGAACCCACTTCTCTAGAAAATGCGTGAATTTGTAAAAATTGAGTAATCTCACTTTTCCCGTGCTCTAACTTTGGCCAATATTGGGATGATTACAAAGGGAACGTATCAGTCTAGTAGCTTATCCAGTTTTCTTTCATTTGTCCATTCAAACCTAGAAGAACTCATTTTGCAACCCACTTTTCGAAAAATCGTCGAATTGTAAAAATTGAGTAATCGCAACTTTTCCGTGCTCTAACTTTGCTTATAGTGGGATGATTACAAAAGGAAACGTATCAGTAAGTAGCTTATCCAGCTAACTTTCATTTGTCATTCAAACCTAGAAAACTCATTTTGAACCCACTCTTCTAGAAAATCGTGAATTTGTAAAAATTAAGTTATGTTAACTTTTCCGTGCTTTAACTTTGCCAATATTGGGATGATTACAAATAGAAATGTATCAGTTAGTAGCTTATCCAGTTTACTTTTATTTGTCAATTTCAAAACCTAGAACCCTCATTTTGATCCCACTTTTCGAGAAAATCGTGGAATATGTACAAATTGAGTAATCGCAACTTTCCGTGCTCTAACCTTGCCAATATTGGGATGATTACAAAAGGGAACGTATTAGTTAGTAGCTTATCCAGTTTACTCTAATTTGTCATTCAAACCTAGAAAAGTTTTCTAGAATATCGTGAATTTGTAAAAATTGAGTAATCTCAACTTTTCCGTGCTCTAACTTTGCCAATACTGGAGGATTACAAAAGGGATGTGTTAGTAAGTAGCTCATCTAGTTTTTTTCTTTGTCATTCAAGCTAGAAAACTCATTTGAAACCCACTTTCAAGAAAATCGTGATTTGTAAAATTGAGTATATCAACTTTTCCGTTGCCTCTAAACTTTGCCAATCTTGGGATGAGTAACAAAAGTGATGTATTAGTAAGTAGGCTCATCTAGTTTAACTTTTTATTTGTCATCAAAGCTAGAAACTCTTTTGAACCCCCCTTTTCAGAAATCGTGAATTTGTAAAATTGAGTATTCTCACTTTCCGTGCTCTAAACTTGCCAATATTGGGATGATTACAAACGGAATATAATCCAGATTAGTTAGCTTATCTAGTTTACTTTTATTGGTCATTTAAACTAGAAACGTCATTTTGAACCCACTTTTCGAGAAAAATCGTGAATTTTGTTAAAAATTGAGTAATCTCACTTTTCCGTGCTCTAACTTTGCCGATATTGGACGATTCAGAAAAAGCAAGGCTCAGTTAGTAGGTCATCAGTTTTACTTTCATTTTTCATTCAAACCTAGAAAAGTAATTTTGAACCCATTTTTCGAGAAAATCGTGAATTTGTAAAAATTGAGTAATCTCAACTTTTTCGTGCTCTAACTTTGCCATTATTGGGAAGATCATAAAAAGCAATGTATCATTTTAGTATCTTCATCTAGTTTATTTTATTTGTCATTAAAATCTGAAACTCCATTTTGAACACCACTCTCGAGAAAATAATCGTGAATTTTGTAAAAATTGGAATAATCTCACTTTTTCCGTGCCTAAACTTGGCCAATATTTGGGAATGATTACAAACGGAGATGTATCAGTTAGTAGCTCATCGAGTTTACTTTTTATTTTGTTTCATTCAAACCTATGAAAAATCACTTTGAACCAACTTTTCGAGAAAAATCGGTGAGTTTGAAACCATTGAGTTATCTCCAACCTTTTCCGTGCTCTAACTTTTGCCATATTTGGATTGATTACAAATAGGGAATGTATTGATAAGTATCTCATCTAGTTTACTTTTATTTGTCATTAAAACCTAGAAAACTCATTTTGAACCCACTTTTCGAGAAAATCGTGATCAAAATAAATTTTCTAGGTTTGAATGACAAAAAAGGTAACTGGATACTACTTACAATACATTCATTGTGTAATTATCCCAATTATTTTTTTCATTTTAAAAACCCAGAAAAATCATTTGAACCCCTTTTTTGAGAAAATCGGAATTTGTAAAATTAATAAAATTTAATTTTCCGTGCCTAAATTTCCAAAATGGGGTATTAAAAAGGAAAAGTATCAGTAGTACTCTCGAGTTTACTTTATTTTTCATTCAAACCTAAAAAAAAAACCCACTTTTCGAAAAAAAGTGATTTGTAAAAATTTAGTTTTTCAATTTTCCGTGCTTAAAATTTCCAAAATTGGGGTATTAAAAAGGAATTATCTAAGTAGCTATCAGGTTACTTTTTTTTTTTTTTTTCATTAAAATAAAAAAAATTTTTAACCCTTTTTGAAAAATCGGATCAAAAATAAATTTTCAATTTTTGAATACAAAAAAGGTAAATTTGGAAGTACATAAACTTATTTGGAATTTTCTTTTTTGCATTAAACCTAGAAAAATATTTTAACCCACTTTTCGAGAAAATCGGAATTTGTAAAAATTAAATTTTTCAATTTTCCGTGCCTTAACTTTTCCAAATGGGGGGAAAAAAAAAAAATGTTTAGTAAATAGCTCTCATTTTTCTTTCATTTTCATTAAACCTAAAAAAATTTTTGAACCCCCCAAAATTTTTGAGAACTTTTCCTGCTCAACTTTCAATATTGGGGTGATTTTCAAAGGAATGTATCAGTTGGGAGCCCATCGAGTTTAAATTGTATTTTTCAAAAAACCCAGAAAAATCCTTTGAAACCCCCTTTTCGAGAAAATCGTATTTGTAAAATTGAGTTTCTCAACTTTTCCGTGCTCTAACTTTGCCCAAAATTGGGGTGATTACAAAAAAGGGAATGTATTGTAAAAAATATCTAGTTTCTTTTATTGTCATTTAAACCTAGAAAAAGTAATTTTTAACCCCCTTTTCGGAAAATCGTGCAAAATAAATTTTTTTAGGTTTAATGACAAAAAAAGGTAAACTGGATGAGCTACTTTCTAAAACATTCAATTGTGTAAAATTTTCCCAATTATTTTTGTCATTCAAACCCAGAAAAACTTTTGAAACCCACTTTTTGAGAAAATCGTGAATTTTTAAAAAATTTAATTATTCAAATTTCCCTGCCCCTAAATTTTCCAAATAAGGGTAATTTTAAAAGAAAAGTATCAAATAAATAGCTCACGAGGTTTTCTTTCATTTGTCATTCAAACCTAAAAAAATCACTTTGGGAAACCCCCTTTTCGGGGAAAAAAACGGGGTTTTTTAAAAATTAAGTTTGTCAAATTTTTCCCCCTGCCTAACTTTACCCAAAATAAGGATTAAAATTTTAAAAAAAAATGTAAAAGTAAATAGCCCTCGGGGGGGGGGTTTACTTTCATTTGTCATTCAAAACCTAAAAAATCACTTTTTAACCCCTTTTTGAGAAAAAACGGAATTTGTAAAAATTAAATTAAAGCAATTTTCCGTGCTTTAACTTCCAAAAAATTGGGGTAATTTTTTTTAAAAAAACGGATCATTAAATAGCATCAATTTTTTTTATTTGTCATTTAAACCTAGAAAAGTCATTTTTAACCCACTTTTGAGAAAAACGTGGGAATTTTTTAAAAAATTTAGTAATCTTTAACGTTTCCGGCTCTAACTTTTTGGGCCCAAAAATTATTGGCCCCCTTGAAATTTTTTCCCAAAAGGGAACGGTTTTCAAGTAAGGGGGATTCTTTTCAAATTACTTTCTTTTTGTCATTCAAAAATAGAAAAATCATTTGAAACCCCCTTTTTTAAAAAAATCGTGAATTTGTAAAAATTGAGAAATTTCCCCAACTTTTCCGGGGGTTTTAAAAAAATTTTAGCCAAAATTTTTTTGGGAAGACCCCCCAAAAATTTCAAAAATTTTTTTTAAAACAAAAATAAAGTAGCCTTCATGCAAAATTTAATTTTCCAAATTTTTTTTCATTTCCAAAAAATCATTTTGAACCCCCCCCTTTTGAGAAAAAACGTAAAATTTTTAAAAATTTTTATTTAAATTTTTCCCTGCTCTAAATTTCCAATATTGGGGGAAAAAAAAAGAAAGGGATAAATAAGTTAGCTTTTAATTTTTCATTTTTAAAAAAAAAATTTTCCCCCTTTGGTCGGAATTTTTAAAAAATTTAGAAACTTTCCTTTTTCCCTGCTCAACTTTGGGCCCAAATTGGTATGATTTCAAAAAGGGGAAAGTTTCAGTTGGTAAACTACGAGTTTACTTGTATTTGTCAATTAAACCTAGAAAAAAACACTTTGAACCCCTTTTGGAAAATCGTGAGTTTGTAAACAAAATTTAGTTTTTCTTTTAACTTTTTCCCTGCTCTAACTTTGCCAAAATTTGGGAATTTTCAAAAGGGGAAAGATATAAGTAGCTCACTAGTTTTCTTTTATTTGCATTTAAACCTAGAAAAGTAATTTTAACCCCCAAAATTTTTTGAGAAAATCTGATCAAAATAAAATTTTTTAGGTTTGAATTTACAAAAAAGGTAAACTGGATGAGCACTTACTAAAAACAAATTTGCCCAAAGTTTTTTTTAAATTATTTCCCCCAAAAAAAATTTTTCTTTTTGTCAATTCCAAAAAAAAAAAAACCTTTAGAAAAAAAAAAACACTTTGAAAACCCCCTTTGAGAAAAACGTGAATTTTTAAAAAATTTAATAATCCAACTTTTCCGTGCTCTAACTTGCCAATATTTGGGGTGATTACAAAAAGGAAAGTTTAGTAAGTAGCTCATTAGTTTACTTTTTTTGTCATTAAACCAAAAAAATCATTTTTAACCCCACTTTTCGGAAGAAAAATTCGTTTTAATTTTGTTAAAAAAATTGGGGTTAAAAATCCTTCCCCAACCTTTTTTCCGGTTTTTTTTTTCAATTTTAGCCCCAATTTTTGGGACAACACAAAATGCCCCAATTTTACAGTAAATAAACTCATGCAGTTTTTCTTTCATTTGTCATTCAAAAATCTTTTGAAAACCCCCCCTTTTTGAGAAAAACGTAAAATTTTTAAAAATTGGGGTAATCTTAAATTTTCCGTTTCTCTAACTTTGCCCAAAATTGGGACGAAAACAAAAAACAAAAAAAGTATCAAAATAAGTTTTTTGCCCTCATTTCCCCCGGTTCGGGGTTTTAAATTTGGGGGGGAGTGGGGGAACTTGGGGTTAAATTTTTTTAAAAAAAAATCCCTTAAACTTTTCCGGGTTTTTCTTTTTAAATTTTGCCAATTAAAATTTGGGGGGTGATTAAAAAAAGGGAATTGTTTTTTTTTCATTTGGTTTTTCCCTTTTAAAAACGGGTTTAAAAATTTTTTTGTCAAAAAATTTAAACCCAGAAAAATCACTTTGAAAACCCAAAATTTTTTTCCCCAAAAAATCCGTTTTAGTTTTTGTAAAATGAGTTAAACTCAACTTTTCCCTGCTCTAACCCCTTTTGAAAAAAACCCTAATTGGGAATTTTTATTTAAAAAAAAAAGGGAAAAATTTTAAAATTTTGTTTAAAATTTGCCAATTCCCTAGGGGGGTTTTCTTTTTTATTATTTTTTTCATTAAAACCAAGAAAAAATCATTTTGAACCCACTTTTCGAGAAAACTGATCAAAATAAAATTTTAGGTTTGAATGACAAATAAAATTAAAAATGGAGGGGCTACTTACAATAAAAAAATTGTGGGAATTATTTCCCCCCCCTTATTTTGAAACAAAAACCAGAAAAAAATCATTTTGAAAACCCCCTTTTCGAGGAAAAACTTTAATTTTTTAAAAATTAAGTTATGTCAAAATTTTTTTGCTCTAAAAATTACCAAAAAGGGTAATTTTTTAAAAAAAAATGTATTTAGTAATAGCTCACCCAGTTTTTTCATTTGTATTCAAAACCCCAAAAAAAACACTTTGAACCCCACTTTTCGAGAAAATCGAGGAATTTTTAAAAAATTTAGTAATTCAATTTTTCCCTTTCTCTAACTTTTGCCAAATTGGGATGATTACAAAAGGGGAAGTACAGTTGGTAGCTCCCCGAGTTTAAATTTATTTGTAAAATTTAAAACCCAGAAAAAACACTTTGAAAAACCCCTTTTTGAGAAAAACGGGGTTTGTAAAAAAGAGTTATCTCAACTTTTCCATTCTCTAACTTTGCCAAAATTGGGATGATTACAAAAGGGAATGTATTGATAAGTAGCTCATCTAGTTTACTTTTATTTGTCATTTAAACCTAGAAAAGTAATTTTTTAAACCCCCTTTTCGAGAAAAAACGTGATCAAAAAAAATTTTTTTTAAAGGGGGGAAGGGCAAATAAAAGGGAAACTGGATGAGCTAAATTTCTAATACATTCAAATTTTGTAAAATTTTTCCCCAAATTTTTTTTGTCATTCAAACCTAGGGAAAAATCATTTTGAACCCAAATTTTTTTGGAAAATCGTGAATTTGTAAAAATTTTAAATTATTCAAAATTTTCCCTTTTTTTTAAATTACAATATAAGGGGTAAATTTTTAAAAAAAATGTATCAGTAAGTAGCTCATCGATTTACTTTTTATTTGTCATTCAAACCCAAAAAAATCACTTTGAACCCCATTTCCCAGAAAAACGTGAATTTGTAAAAAGAGTAAATTTAACTTTTCCCTTTCTCTAAAATTTTGGCCCAAAATTTTGGGGTTATTCAAAAGGGGGAAAGTATCAGTTTTGTAGCATCCAGTTTTTTTTCATTTGGGGCATTCAAAAAATGAAAACCCCCATTGAACCCCCTTTTTTAGAAAATTGAATTTTTAAAAATTGAGAAACTCAACTTTTTTCCGGGGGGTCTAACTTTTTCCAATATTGGGAGATTAAAAAAAGAAATGTTCAGGTTTGTAGCCCCATCAGTTACCTTATTTTCATTTTAAACCTAGAAAAGGGTTTTTGAACCCAAATTTTTTGGGGAAACTTTTCCGTGCTCTAACTTTGCCAATATTGGGAGGGGTTTTCAAAAGGAATGTATTGGAAATGCTCATCAGGGTTTTCTTTTTTTTTCCCTTCCCAAACTACAAAAACCCCTTTTTAACCCCACTTTTAAAAATCGGAATTTTTAAAAATTGGTATCTCAAATTTTCCCTGCTTAACTTTGCCAATAGTGGGATGGGTTTCAAAAGGAATTTTATTAGTAAGTAGCCCCATTAGTTTTTTTTATTTGTCATTTCCCAAACCCAAAAAAAAAAATTTTGAACCCATTTTCGGGGAAAATCGTGATTTAAAATTAAATTTTTTTGGTTTAATTTTCAAATTAAAAATTAAAAAAAAGGGGAAATGATAATTAATTAATTTGCAATTTTTTTTATTTTGTAATTCAAACCTAGAAAAACTCATTTTTAACCCACTTTTTTAGAAAAAACTTTAATTTTGTAAAAATTGGGAATTTAAATTTTTCCCTGCTTAAAATTTCCAATTTTTGGGGGAAAAATTTTAAAAAAAAATGTATTAAATAATAGCTCACAGTTTATTTTTATTTGTCAAAAACCCAAAAAAATCCCCTTTGAAACCCCTTTTCGGAAAACGTGAATTTGTAAAAAATTTAGTAAACTCAAAATTTTCCCGTGCTCTAAATTTTTTCCCCCAATGGGGTGATTACAAAAGGGAATGTTTTAGTTAAACTCATCAGTTTATTTTTTTTTTCAAATTAAAAATAGAAAAATCATTTTTAAAACCCCCTTTTCAAAAAAATCGTGAATTTGTAAAAAGGGGTAAAATCAACTTTTCCGGGCCCCTAACTTTTTCCAATATTGGGATGATTCAAAGGGGTATTAATAAAGTTTTCCTTTTTATTTCCCAAAAAAAATTTTTAAAATTTTAAAAATTTTTTCCAAAAATTTTAAAGCTTAAAAAAAACTCATTTTGAAAACCCAAATTTTTTTTAAAAGAAAATCCGTGAAATTTTGGAAACAATTTTGAGTAATCTCAACTTTTCCGTGCTCCAACTTTTGCCAATAAATGGGATGATTACAAAACGGAATGTACGTTTTGTAGCCATTAGTTTACCCTTTTTTTTGATTCCAAAACCTTTGAAAACCCTTTTTAACCAAACTTTTGAGAAAATCGTGAATTTTTAAAAAATTTAGTAAACTCAACTTTTTTCCGTGCTCTAACTTTTCCAATATTGGGATGATTACAAAAAGGGGAAAGTATCGGGTTTTGTACCCTTTTCCAGTTTACTTTTTTTTGTTAAATTTAAACCTAGAAAAATCCTTTTTAACCCCCTTTTTGAGAAAATCGTGAAATTTTAAAAATTGAGTAAACCCAAATTTTTCCGGGGCTCTCCTTTGGGCCCAAAATTGGGGTGATTCCCAAAAGGGGAATTTTTATTAGTAAACTTATTTTTACTTTTAAATTTTTCATTTAAACCTAGAAAAATTTTTTCTTTTTAAAATCGTGAATTTGTAAAAAATTTAGTAAAATTTAACTTTTTTCCCTGTCTAACTTTGGCCCAAAATTGGGAAAGATTAAAAAAAGGGGAATTTTAAATTAAATAGCTTATCTATTTTTTTTTTGTATTTAAAACCCAGAAACCCTTTTGAACCCACTTTTCAAAAAAATCGGGAATTTGTAAAAATTTAGTAATTCAACTTTTTTCCCTGCTCTAAAATTTGCCAATTTTTGGGAAGATCCAAAAAAAGGTATTAGTAAGTAGGTCCTCTAGTTTATTTTTTTTGTCATTAAACTAAAAATTTATTTGAAAACCCCCTTTTCAAAAAAATCGTGAAATTTTTAAAAATGAGTAAACCCAACTTTTCCGTGCCCTAACTTTTCCAATATTTGGGGTGATTACAAAAGGAATGTGAGTTGGGAGCTCATTAGTTTATTTTTTTTGTTTTAATTAAAAAAATCATTTTGAACCCCCTTTTCAAGAAAACCCGGGAATTTTTAAAAATTGAGTAATTCAACTTTTTCCCTGCTCTAACTTTGGGCCCAAAATTGGGAAAGAGTACAAAAATGAAGTATTTGTAAGTAGCCCCATTAGTTTTCTTTTATTTTTCATTCAAGCTACAAAACTCATTTTTAAAACCCCTTTTCAAGAAAATCTTTAAATTTTAAAAATTGAATTTAAACTTTAACTTTCCCTGCTCTAAACCCTTTTTTAATATGGATGGGTTTTCAAAAAAGGAAAGGGAAACAGTTAGTAGCCCCATTTGTTTACTTTTATTTTTCATTCAAAAACCCAGAAAAAATCATTTTGAACCCTCTTTTCGAAAAATCGTGAATTTTTAAAAAAATTAGGGAATCTCAACTTTTTCCCTGCTCTAAAATTTTTTCCAATATTGGGGTTTATTACAAAAGGGGGAAAGTATCATTTTGTACTTATTCCCGTTTACTTTTTTTGTAATTCAAAAACCCAGGAAAAAATCATTTTGAACCCCCTTTCGGGAAAAAACGTGAATTTGTTTAAAAATTGAGAATCTCAACTTTTCCCCTGGGTCTAACTTTTCCAATAGTGGGATGATTACAAAAAGGAATGTAATCGGGTTTGTAGCCATTTTAGTTTACTTTTATTTGTCATTTAAACCTAGAAAACTTTATTTTTAAAACCTCTTTTTGAGAAAATCGGAATTTGTAAAAATTGAGGGAATTTTCAACTTTCCGGCCTAAATTTTCCCAAAATTTGGGATGATTTTCAAAAGGGGGGTAATTTAGTTTTGTGCTTTTTCTATTTTTCTTTTTTTTTCATTTAAACCTAGAAAAGTCATTTTAAAACCCCCCTTTTTGAGAAAAACGTGAATTTGGGTTTAAAAATTTAGTAATCTCAAAATTTTTCGTGCTCTAACTTTTCCATTTTTGGGGAAGATCAAAAAAAAGCAATGTTTTTAGTAAGTGCTCATCTAGTTTTTTTGGGATTTGTAAATTAAATCTGAAAAAAAATTCGAAACCCCCTTTTTCGAGAAAAATCTGAATTTGTAAAAAAAATTTAGAAACTTTAAATTTTCCCCTCTCCTAAATTTTCCCAAAAATTTGGGGTTTATTAAAAAAAGGGGGAAGTTGTTGGGAGGCTCATCTGAGGGTTTTAAAATTTCATTTGCCCCCTTTTTAAAAAAAAATTTAAAAAAAAATCAAATTTGGCCCAAAATTTTTCCGGGGAGGGGAAAAAAAATCGGTTTTTTTATTGTAAAAAATTTTAAAAAATTAATTTCGGCCCAAATTTTCCCTGCTCCCAACTTTGGGCCAAAAAGTGGGATGATTACAAAAAAGGGAAGTATCATTTTTTAGCTCATTAAATTTTCTTTTTTTTTGTTTCAAACCCAGAAAATCATTTTTAACCCCCTTTTGGGGAAAAATCTGAATTTTTAAAAATTGAGTAATCTCAAATTTTTTCCCTGCTCCCAAAATTTGCCAAAAAATTGGATTTTTCAAAAGGGAACGTATTTAGTTTTTTAGCTTACCAGTTTTCTTTATTTTTAAATTTAAACAGAAAACTTTATTTTGAAAACCCCCTTTTCAAAAATCGTGAATTTTTTAAAAATTGAGTAATCTCAACTTTTCCGTTTCTCCCAACTTTTCCAATTTGGGATTAAATTTTCAAAAGGAAAGTATAAATTTTTTAGCTCATTCAGTTTAAATTTTTTTTTGTCATTCAAACCTAGAAAACTCATTTTTAACCATTTTTTTCGAGAAAATCGTGAATTTTTAAAAATTTTAGTAATCTCAAATTTTCCGTGCTCTAACTTTTCCAATATTTGGGGGTTTTAAAAAAGGGAAAAGTATCAGTTTGTAGCTTATCCAGTTTACTTTTTTTGTCATTCCAAAACCCAGAAAAATCATTTTTAACCCACTTTTTTGAGAAAATCGGGAATTTTTTTTAAAAAAAAAAGTTAATCGCCCCAAAAATTCCCTGCTCCAACCTTGCCAATTTTTGGGAGAATTTCCAAAAAGGGGAAAGTATTGAGTTTTTATCTAGTTTACTCTAAGGGCATTCAAAAAATAGAAAAGTTTTTTTTTGGGAAAATCGTGGGAAATTTTTAAAAATTGAGAATCTCAACTTTGCCGGGGGGGCTCTAACTTTGGGCCAAAATTGGGATGATTACAAAAGGGGTTTGGGAAAATAAAGTAGCTTAAACATTTTTTTTTTTTTGTCATTCAACCCAGAAAATCATTTTTAACCCACTTTCAAGGGAAAAAAGTTTAAATTTTTAAAAAGAGTAATTCAACTTTTTCCCTGCCTAACTTTTCCAAAATTTGGGATGAATTTCAAAGGGAAGGGAAGTTAGTAGCCCCATCAATTTTTCCCTTTTTTTTGTATTTAAACTAAAAAACTCATTTTGAAACCCACTTTTTTAAAAAAATCGTGAATTTTTAAAAAATTGGGGTAATTTTCCCAAATTTTCCGTGCTCTAAACCCTTTTTGCCATTTGTTGGGAATTTTTTTTACAAACCGGAAAATTTTGTATCAAAGTTTTGTAACTCAATTTTCAAGTTTTTACCCCCTTTTAAAAATTTTTTATTCAAAACCCCCAGGGGGGAAAACCTCAATTTTTTTTTAAAAAAAAATCTTTTGCCACTTTAAAAAACGTGAATTTGGGAAAAATTTAGTAATTCAAAATTTTCCGTTTCTCTAAAATTTGGCCCAATTTTTGGGATGATTACAAAAGGGGAAATGTTTAGTAAAACTTATCCGTTTTTTTTTTTTGTAAATTTAAACCCCAAAAAACTCATTTTGGAAACCCCCTTTTCGGGCGTGAAATTTTTAAAAATTAGTTTAAACTCAAATTTTCCGGGGCTCTAAAACCCTTTTCCAATTGTTTTTAAAAGGGGTTAAAAAAGGAATGTTTTATTAGTAGCTCATTCAGTTTACTTTAATTTTTCATTCAAAATAGAAAACTCATTTGAAACCCTTTTTCGAGAAAATCGGAATTTGTAAAAAATTTAGTAAACCAACTTTTCCGTGCTCTAACCTTTTCCCAATTTTTGGGATGATTCCCAAAAAGGGGAAAGTATAGTTAGAGCTTTATCTATTTTTTTTTAAAATTTTTCATTTAAAAACCCAGAAAAGTTTTTTAGAAAATCTGAATTTGTAAAAAAATTTAGTAAACCCCAACTTTGGGCCCTGCTTAAAAATTTGCCAATATTTGGGGTGATTACAAAAGGGAACTACCAGTTAAATACTTATCCAGTTTAAATTTTATTTGTCATTCAAACTAGAAAACCCCATTTTTAACCCACTTTTCGAGAAAATCGTGAATTTTTAAAAATTTAGTTATTCTCAACTTTTCCGTGCTCTAACTTTGCCAAAAATTTGGGGTGATTTTCAAAAGGGAACGTATCAGTTTGTAGTTACCATTTTTCTTTTTTTTGTATTCAAACCTAGAAAAACTCTTTTTGGGAAACCCCTTTTCGAGAAAAACGTGAATTTGTAAAAAAAAGTAATCGCAACTTTTCCGTGCTCTAACCTTGCCAATATTGGGATGAAATTCCAAAAAGGGGAAAGTATTAAATTGGGAGCTTATCCAAATTTACTCTAATTTTTTCATTCAAAACCCAGAAAAGTTTTTTTTAAAATATCTGAATTTGGGAAAAAATTTTTTAATCTCAACTTTTCCCGGGTTAAAATTTTCCAATACTGGGGGATTACAAAAGGAATTTTTAGTAAGTAGGTCATCTAGTTTTTTTTTTTTTTTTGGGCATTCAAAGCTAGAAAACCCATTTTGAACCCCCCTTTTTTAAGAAAATCTGAATTTTTAAAAAATTTAGTATATCAATTTTCCGGGGGCTTAAAAAATTTGCCCAAAATTTGGGGGAGGACAAAAAATTTAAGGGATTGTAAGTAGCTCATCTAGTTTACTTTTTTTTGTATTTAAAGCTAACAAAACTCATTTTTTAACCCACTTTTTAAAAAAATCGTGAATTTTTTAACAATTTAGTAAACTCAACTTTTCCGTGCTCCAAAATTTGCCAATAGTGGGTGATTTTCAAAACGGAATGTATCATTAGTACTCATTTAAGGGTTTTTTGTATTTTTCATTTAAATCTAGAAAAAAAAATTTTTAACCCTTTTTGGGGAAAATCGTGAATTTTTAAAAAAATTTATAATCTCAACTTTTCCTGCCCCTAACCTTTTCCCCTATTGGGGTGATTCCCAAAAAGGGAAATAAACGTTAGACTTTTCCATTTTTTCTTTTATTTGTAACCCAAAAAAAGAAAACTCATTTTTTAACCCCACTTTTTGAGAAAAACGTGAATTTGAACAATTGAGTAATCCAACTTTTCCGGCTCAACTTTGCCAATAGTGGGATGGGTTACAAAAGGGGAAGTATCAAATTAGTGCTTATTTTATTTTTTTTTATTTGTCATTTAAACCTAGAAAATCATTTTTAACCCCCTTTTTCGGGGGGGGGGGAAAATCTTTAATTTGTAAAAATTGAGTAATCTAACTTTTCCGTGCTTAACTTTTTCCAAAATTTGGGGTGATTACAAAAAGGGCGTACCCGTAAAAAGCTTTTTTTTAAATTTATTTTTGTCATTTAAAACCCAGAAAACCCTTTTGGAACCCCCCTTTTCGAGAAAATCGTGAATTTGTAAAAAATTTAGTTTTCCAACTTTTTTTTGCCCCAAATTTGGGGCCCTTTTTGGGAAAAAAATTTAAAAAAAAAGTTTTTAGTTAAATAGCTTATCCAGGTTTTTTTTATTTTTTCATTAAAAAATAGAAAAAATCATTTTTTAAACCCCCTTTTTGAGAAATCGTGAATTTGTAAAAATTTTGGTTTAAACCCCAACTTTTCCGGTTTCTCTTTAACCCTTTCCAATTTGGGGGTGATTTCCCAAAAAAAATGTATTGTAATTTTCCCTTTATTTTTTTTTTTTTTTCATTTAAACCCAGAAAAAATTTTTTAAAAAAATTTTGAAAAATTGATAACTAAATTTTTGGTTTAATTTTACAAATAAAAATTAAAAAGGGAATTTATAATACTTTAAATTGTTTATTTTTTTTTGCATTCAAAACTAGAAAAATCTTTTGAACCCCCTTTTTAAAAAACTGGGGAATTTTTTAAAAAATTTAAGTATTCAAATTTTCCGGTCTTTAAATTTCCAATATTGGGGTAAATTTTAAAAAAATGAAAAAGTATTAGTAAGTAGCTCATCAGTTTACTTTTATTTTTCATTCAAACCCAAAAAAACCTTTGAACCCACTTTTTAAAAAAATCGTGAATTTTTTAAAAATTTAGTAATCCAACTTTTCGTGCTCTAACTTTGGGCCCTTTGTGGGAGATTACAAAAAAGGAAAGATCTTTTAAATATCTCTTTAGTTTACCCTTTTTTTGTCATTCAAACTAAAAAAATTTTTAAAACCCCTTTTTTGAGAAAAAAGGGGAATTTTTTAAAAATTTGGGAATCTCAACTTTTTCCCGGGTCTAACCTTTTGGGCCAAAAATTGGAGATTGAAAAAGGGGAAAGTATCAGTTTTGTAGCCTTTTCCCGTTACTTTATTTGTAATTTAAACCTAGAAAAATCCCTTTTGAACCCACTTTTCAGAAAATCGTGAATTTGTAAAATTTAGTAATCTCAACTTTTCCGTGCTCTAACCCTTTGGGGCCAACTTGGGATGATTACAAAAGGGAAGTTTAGTTTTTGTAGCTTAATTTTAGGGTTTTTTTTATTTGCATTAAACCTGAAAACTCTTTTTAACCCTCTTTTTGAGGGAAAAACGTTTAATTTTGTAAAAATTTAGTAATCCAAATTTTTTGGGGGCTCTAACTTTGCCAATAGGGGGTGATTAAAAAGGGAACGTTCATTAGTACTTATCCATTTTTTTTATTTGTCATTTAAACCCAGAAAAAATCATTTTGAAACCCCCTTTCGAGAAAAACGGGGAATTTGTAAAAATTTAGTAAAGCAACTTTTTCGGGCCCCTAACCCTTTTGGGGGCCATTATTGGGGACCCGAAAATTTATTTAAAAAGAAAATTTTTTAGTAAGTAAAAAAAAAATAGCCCCAAATTTTGGTTTAAAATTTTGGGGAAATTTTAATGTTCATTTTTTTTTTAAAAAAACCCAGAAAAATCAAATTTTTCCCCCTTTTTTGGGAAAAACGTGAATTTTTTAAAAAATTTAGTAATTCAACTTTCCGTGCCCCTTTTTTTCCCTTTGGGGGGGAAAAAAATGGGATTGAAAGTTTCCACAAAAAGTTTGAAAATTTTTTTAATTTTTAAAGGGGAAAAAGGGAGCTTTCAAAAAAACTTAATTTCAAAAATTTACTTTTGTACTAAACCCAATATTTGGGAAAGTTAGAGCACGGAAAAAATTTAGATTTCTCAATTTTTTCATATTCATGATTTTTTTGAAAAGTGGGTTTAAAATGAGTTTTCTAGTTTTGAATGACAAAAAAAAAAAAAACTAGAAAGAGCTACTTATAACACATTCCCCTTTTTTAATCATCCCCGTATTTGGGAAAGTTAGGCACGAAAAATTTAGATTACCCCAATTTTTTCAAATTCCCCGATATTCTAGAAAAAAATTTTTTAGGTTTGAATGGGAAAAATTAAAAGTAAAAATGGATAAGACTAACTAATAGTTCCCTTTTTGGGAACACCCAATATTGGGAAGGTTAGAGGGACGGGAAAATTTGCGATTCTCAATTTTTTAAAAAATTTACGATTTTCTCGAAAAGTGGGTTTAAAAGAGGGTTTTTTAAATTGAAGACAAAAAAAAAGTAAAACTGGGGTAAGCCCCACCAATGATACGGTTTCCCTTTTTTTAATCATCCCAATATTTGGGAAAGTTAGAGCACCAAAATTTCGTTTTCTCAATTTTCCCAAAACCCCGATTTTCTAAAAAGATGGTTCAAAAAGAGTTTTTTTAGGGTTTTAAGACCAAAAAAAAAGGGAAAAATGAAGAGTACTAACTTCCCTTTCCCTTTTTTTAATCACCCAAAAATTGGCAAAATTAGGCACCCGGGAAAAATTTAGTTTACTAATTTTTCAAATTAAGATTTCTAGGGGAAAAATGGGTTAAAAGGGGTTTTTATGTTTAAAAGACCCAAAAGAAAATAAAGGGGTAAAACTTTCCCCAATGATACCCCTTTCCCCCCCTTTTTCCCCAAACATCCCAATATTGGGGAAAATTAGAGACGGAAAAAATTGAGATTTACCCCCAAATTTTTTTAAAAATTCACGATTTTCCAAAAAGGTTAAAAACCTTTTAAAATGACTTTTCTAGGTTTGAATGGGCAAATAAAAGTAAACTCGATTTAGCTACTAACTGATTTATTCCCTTTTTTAATTCCCCCACTATTTGGGAAAGTTTGAGCAAAGGGGAAAAGGGGTTTGCGATTTCTAAATTTTTTTCAAATTTACGATTTTTTCCCAAAAGGGTCCGGGCCAAATTTTTTTTTAGGGTTTTAATGACCAAATGAAATAAATCGATGAGCCCCAATTAGATACATTTTCTTTTAAAAATTTTCCTTATATTGGGTAAAGTTGAGCCCCCCGGGAAAAATTTGAATAACTTAATTTTTAAAAAATTCACGATTTTTTCGAAAAATGGGTTTTAAAAAAGAGTTTTCTAGGTTTGAATGCCCCAAAAAAAAAGGGAAAATTTCACAATTGAATGTGATTAGTAAGTAGACCAGTTTTCCTTTATTTTTTCATTCCCCAAACCTAGAAAAATTTTTTTTTGATCACGATTTTCCCCCCCCCCCAAAGTGGGGTTTAAAAATACTTTTCTAGGTTTTAAAAACAAATTTAAAAAAACCCCGAGA
>JANFPS010000234.1:0-23905 GCA_024703675.1 Drosophila nebulosa
CTTCTTATTCAGTGCCATCGAGATGCAGCTCACTAAGAAAGCAAAAACGGTTTCCCCGAAAATTTGGAAAACGGGCCGGGAACTGAAAGTTTCCCCTCATCAGGGGAATTACAGACGAAAGACCACTTGGGAGGAATTTCGACGAAATAAAAACGAAGACTAACGGAATCTTTGCAATTTTTGTAACAAAATTTAAAGAAGCCAATTTCCTATATTATCACAAACGCACTAAGTCAAAAAAATGACGCAAAAAAAACGATTTTTTTAAACCAAATGCTTTAAAAAAAAACACTATCAAAAAATGAAATTTATAAAAAAAATTACCTGATAGATTATTAATGAAGATAGCTAGATACGATATAACCACAGTTATCTCAAAGAGAAGGGTTATACGAAAATAGTATAGCAGAAAACAGAAAATCAAGTCAAAGCCAAAACCAAAAAGTGGGAAAACCCTTGGTACAACTCCGTATCAAACAAAACAGTCCGGATACAACACAAAACAAACAACTTTTCCAAGAGTTTCAACAAAAATTAAATATTAATAGCAGAATTCAATGAATTATCAAGAGCAAAATAAATATCCAAAAAATAATGTAGCAAATAGAAAGCTGTAAACCAAACGAGGGTGTCGGAGAGCACTGTCTGTTTTGCTAATAAGGGGCTCGGCTGAGCCGGGAAAAAAAGGGGGGTTTTCTTGTGCTCTCCCAAACATGCGCTACACAAATAAACCAAAGACAGAGATCGCAATACAGGACTATACCTAGGAAAGATATTTTAAGCAGAGGATATGTGCGTTTTCTGAAAGACCCGCCCCCCGGGAAAAAACCGGGGAAACGTAGGTTTTACCCATTCAAATGCCCGAAAACTATAACCAGCTGCCCAAATAAACTATTTAATTTATTTAAATTTTACTAAAAATTATATATACATTATTTAAAAATTCAACTTAATTTTGGGCCCAACGCCATTACGGAAAAAAAAAAAAAACAAAATTTCAAAAATCCCGGAATTTTAAAAATGCTTAAAGTACCCAAATACAGTCATCGGGCCCTGTCGATTATGAGGGAAAATTTAAAAAAGGGGGGGAAAGGTGGCAGACAAATATAACTCATCCTCGTAATGAACTGCTAATACCCTGAACTATCTGTACCAATAAAAATATGGATGTCATCAGCGTAGGAATTCCCTGTTGGCACTGGAAAGTCTTTTGGACTGGGTCGACTAGTTGAATGTCGTAACTCCCCCTTTTGTCCGAACTTTGACCAGGGGGGGGTATTCCTATGACCGAGCCCAAAACGGGCCGCCGGGGCCCCAAAAAAAAATATTTTGGGCTAGTTGCCCCAATTTTTAAACACTTTTGGTTTTACCCGGCAGTGGCAGTTCCCCCCCGGTTTCCCCCCCGGGGAAAGGGGGAAGGGGGGGGGGGGGGGGGGGGGGGGGGGGGGGGGGGGGGGGGGGGGGGGGGGGGGGGGGGGAAATGGCGGGGGTTGATTAGAAGCCCCCCCACGGTTTTGGGAAATTCCCCGCTACACATGGTTTTGTGATTTTGGGGCTCTCCCCTTTCTCAGCTCAGACCGGTTTAGACAAACCCACCCTAAGTCCCCTGTTCTAACTCCCACTACGATCTTTAGCTTTCTATGTATAAAAAACTTATTCGGGCCCATTTTTAATAAAAGGTCAATAAGCCCAAAAAAATATTTTGTGGGGAAAGGGGTAAGCTTATCAAACATTTGGGACAAAAGGGTAAGCGTATCCCGCTTTTTGGACAAATCATTGGCGGGCCCTTACCCACAGATTTTTAAAGACACGGGCCCATAAGTGGAGGCTCAAAGTGAAGACAAAACCCAAAGGGGACCCTCACCTTACCAAAGAAACTTAAGCCTGAAAAGGCCCTAGTTTTTAAAAAGAAGGTCCTTGGGAAAAAATAAAAGGGTTTTCCCAAATTTTTGTTTTAAACCCAGGTTTTCTAAGCTTTTAAAAACTTTTTTTTGGAAACGTTTTCGCTAAATTCAAAGTTTTTGCAAGTTATAGGCACGTTGATTCAAACAGTATGCCTTGTCAAGGTATTTTTGCAGGGCAGCAAAGGGAAATTCCCAGTGGGAAACCGTCGAGCCAGTTTAACTGGACTGTTTTTTCCCTTCAAAGTTTTCAATTTTTCAAAAGGAAATTTTTAGTCGTTTTCCATCGTTGGTCCTAGTGCCCCCGTCGGGTCTGCCAAATAAAATTTTGACAAATTTATCAAAAATGTTAATAATTTTCCCAACGGGCCACAAAATATTCGTGGGCCAAAAAAAAATACGACGAAAAAGCGCTTTTTACCTTTTTGCTATTCCCCCAAAAGGGGTGAATTGGGAGGGTTGCGGGCTGCCCTAATGACGCTATCACGCAGCTGTTCGGGCAGAAGCAGTTTCCATGGCTGATCATCTTGAGAGGCGATTTCATTAACATTCGGAAGATTTGGTTGGACTTATGTGTCTTTCAGCGTTTTATATTTTTCGGATTCAAAGACCGGAGATGATAAATCGATTTCAGCGATTATCTCTACTTTTAGGGAAGCTAAATGATGTCGATAAAGCGTCGGCTACGTCATATTCGCTGCCTTTTCAAAAGAAGCGTTTGAGCTGCCCATGGGTCTTTGAGATAGGAAAATCTGATATTGATCGAACTTATCCGGATTGACTTGCAACGAGCCTTCTCCGACAATGAACCCTTAATGCTTTACCTTTCGTAAACAAAATTCACTCTTCGTGTTATTAATAGTGAGGCCTGCTTGTCTCAAATGGTTCGATACGTTCTTGAGATAATCTATGTGTTCCTCGAAACACCAAAGGACATTTTTATGTATCCACGATCACAAGACTATAATACCCAAATGAACCAAATACATCAAGTGAACAATTTTAATAAAGCTACACACGACTTCGAAATCGGTTCTAGATTAAAACAAGCACCACTATTAAATTCAAAAACGACAAATCCATTAGACGAAAAACATTTTGAAGAAAGAAATAGAGGACAAAAAGTCACACATTACAAATAAAAATTCAAGAAAAAGAAAGTTAATAAAAGCAAATACGACAATTGATCAACAATTTCGGAGCTGTCAAATTTTTTTGTCAAAATCTGTAAGTAATGATTGACATTTATTCAAGCCCGGACATTAAAAGATCTGCGCAATGACTCGAGATGTTTTGGTGGTTCAATGATTTTATTATCTGGCGAAGATCTACTGCTGCCGACGAAATAAACGCTTGCCTTAAATTATCAAACCTGTGGCGATATGTAAACAATACTCAAATGTCTGTAAATATGAGGGTTGCATTGTTGAACGATCTATCTGCTGATGATTTCTCGAAGCAATGACCGTGTTCCTGTTGATAAATCGAGCGGTTTGCTTTCATTTTCTCAAAATTTTTGCAGTTTCGTCTCATCAAAAGATGAGCTTATCAACAAAGTGTTTTCGGATATCAGTGCTAACCACAAAAATTCTAAATGGTTAAGTAAGCAAGCAATTTTGGCGGGTAAAAATAAAGATATAGATGACCTAAATTTTATAATTTAAAATCAAATAGTAGGTACTCTGTATTCATTCAAAAACAAAGAAGAATCCATTAATTATCAAACTGAATTTTTGAACTCCTTGGGTGTGCCTGGTTTACCACGGCCAAAACCAACCAACCAACCAAAACTGTGCAATGGAACGCGTTTGGTGATAAGAAAACTGATGAGCAACGTGATTCACGCGTCGGTACTCAAAGGAAAATTTAAAGATGAGGAAGGTTTTATTCCAAGGATTCCGATAATCCCAACAGATATGCCCCTTGAGTTTAAACGAATTTAAATCCCGATGCGTATTGCCTTCGCCATGACGATCAACAAATCACATGGCCAATCCTTGACTTTTTGTGCCCTCAATCTAGAAAATGCGTGTTTTTTTCATGGTCAATTGTACGTTGCATGCTCACGTGTCGGCAAACCATCCGCATTATTTGTTCTTGCACCTGACCAAACAACGAAGAATGTCGTTACCACAAAGTGCTTGAATGAAAATTCGATTAATAAACTAACGTCAGACCAAAAAAAAAACAAAATGTTGTTTACCAAAGAGCACTTCAGTGAAACGGATAATTTGCGGACATGCATAACGCATCGATGCACTATTTAGATTGGATTCCTTTTTATTTTTTACTTAGTACAGTTTAACTAAATAGCACTTTATTTTTGTTATCGAAATGATTTCATTACCGTTGTGAAAAGAAATAAAATTTTTCGTCCTCAAATATAAAACAAATAAAAAACATTTTTCTAATTATTTAGTTTCCAAACGAAATGTTTCAAAAAACGAACCCTCTACGGGCGAATTGAAGTTCGCCGGGGTCCCTAGTATTTTGAAAATAAAAAAAATTTTCTTTTATTTTTATGTATGTGGACTGTTCAGACACTGGAATTTTTATTTCCATATTTGACCTATCCTTATGTACTTTTTGTATATTTACTTAGTTCATGACTATGCCCCAAAAATGGTTTTTCAATGTGGGGTCAACTTTTTTCCTTTTTTATGTATTACCAAAAATTTTATTTCCACTGCTGATTTTTCAACTTTATTTTTTGCTTTTTTTTAATCAAAAATTTTTTTTGGTAATATACGAAAAACTTTTTCATGTGGAAAATATGCTTTGGTGCAAAAGGGCGTTGTTTTTAAAAACAAGTCAAACAGAAGAAGTTTTTAAAAATTTTGCGTGGCAAGGGGTTTTTGCACTTTTTGTTTATATTTGGGAAATAGCAACCAATACTTGTTAAATCAAAATTTTGCCCTAATTTGGGTTGAGAGCGAGCAACGAGTCAGGCGGATAAAGCGAATTCGCTCATTCCACTACCCTAACCTAGGATAGATTTAAAGAATTGTCAGGAAATATAGTCGTGAATCTACTTGAAAGCGAGCGCATTATTATTATCTTTAACAAAAACCCTTTTTGATCGTTCTCCGTAAAATGAAACGTCTATATACATATATTTAAAAAGAAAAACTGTTAACAGTGGGTCATATTGGCAATAATTTGAAAACATTTTTTTGGCAAATTTTGATTTAATTTATCTGTGCATCTCGCGTCGTTTTTGTATAATGTAAAATAATACATCCCCGTCTTAGTTGGCCCCTATTTAATTTAACGAAAAATTTGATGTCATCGAATAAGGAGATACTAAGAAAAGTTGATTTCAGACTGGAGATCCAGTCCTAGGTAAAATGCTAAAAATTGAAAGAGCCCAAATCAAGATGTTCTCTTTGGTAGTCGTCATATTGGCCCTCATGAACATAGACTTTCAATTTCTACCGCAAGAAGTAGTTAAGCCTTACAATACAATTGCATGCACACATATATAGAAAATTGTGCCAATTATATGTATGTCATTAAAGATTTAAATTTTTTTTGAGAAATCCCCCATCCTGGGACAAGCACCGCCACCCAACAACTACAACAAAAATCCAAGCGAACTCTACCTAAAACAGAGGCCAGCTGCTATTTTTGTCAAGCCAGATTACGGAGACAACGTCCGTAGATGAGATGAACAGTCAAAGGCGATCTTTTACTAGAACTGAATGTCACTGGAGCAGAAAAAACGCCCAAACTGCGGGAGGTCATAGGCACAGCACTCGCAAGCACAGGTTGGGTCGACGAGGTGAGGCATATCCTATTCGTCTGCAGCCGCTTCCAATGGCTTCAGCTGGAGAGCCTGGCTGGATTAACACTGTACCCAGACAACCTGGTGGACACAATGCTTGCAGACACCGCGACCTGGGAGGCACTACGACAGGCGGAACAGATCAGAAACGGATCAAAAACTTTAAAAAATGTAAGTCAATTTAAATTACCAAAACAAAGTCTTCTGCTCAATTGTCAAGATCTTGCAAAAATTTTGGACCATCGAAAATTTACATTCTTTTATGAAAATTTCATCTCCAACTCATCAGCTGCGTAAGAATTTGCAAGTTTTGTCATATACTGGATTAACTGAGTTAAGCACGCTAAGAAGCGAACTTTTCTCAATTGCGGGATTACAGAGCAGTTAGGCAATGGTTAACTGGTAAGGTCACGGATGATTTGCTCGAAACTCCGTGAAGGAATTAGTTGTCTTGAAAAAAATCAGCAAACATATCGGCAATAGCCTGATCAGGGTCAGATTTATTGTTTTTAAAAGAAAGGTTTATAAAAGATTCACTTGAAAGATTCTAAGCGATCTCGGGCAATTAAAATCACCAAGTACAATTACTAAGTCTCTGTCACAGAAAAGCGAGGAAACAGATTGAATAGCTTTTAAATAATGACTAATATATATAGGTAGGCGGAAAAAAATGTTGACACAAATTTAATCTTTTAGTTGGAGGACTAAACTATTTCGGTCAGAACATGTGCAACATGTACATTTTGTGGGGAACACTGATGTATCGACAATGGGAGTCGTGGCTGTACCACATCTAGATGAAGGCAAGGATATGAAAGTCAAAGGTTAGACTATCTGGAAAGTTTGGACTTTATTTGCCTTTCGTTCTTGAAATCCTTAATTTATTAGCCCGAAATATTGCTGCGCCCCCAAAGAGGGGCTTGCAAAAAATTTTTGCGGATTGCAGTGTATCAAGCAATTTTTTTTTTTTTGATTGTACTCTTTTAAAAAGATGTTTGGCCAAAAATCGTTTGCAAATGGTAAAAAGAGACCCAAACACTTTTTTAAAGGACGATGTGTAACGAGAATATGAAAACCTAAACTCTTCCCGAATATGTGCACTCACTTTTTCCAAAGTTGTGTTGGAATCAAGTCTCGAAAATTTTTTTTGTTTTTTGGGTTTGATGCCAGTGAGGGACCTGAGAGCACCAGCTTCAACGGCAGCCACAGTGGTGGACGCTGCATCTGCTGAAGTAGCAATTTTTTTTATTTGTTGGGACACCGATATTTGGAGGAATTGGAACAGCGTTCTCGGAAGAAGCCAATGAAGGACTTCTAAAAGAAATCATTTGCTGCAGAATCGGTAAAATTGACAAGCTATTGACAACCACAACTGGTAAAGGGCATTTTTTCTAAAAGAACCCCCCCAGTTGCAGGGCGGATTTGGGCATTTGAAAATTGGATCGCTATTGACAACCGGAACTTGTAAAAGCCCAGATGGTAACGGCTTAGTGGAAGGAGCCCGCGGCATGCTCTGAATGTAACAGGCAGAAGGAAGTGTTTCCAAACCCATAAAGTATATATTTTCTTGATCAGCATCAACAGCCATGTCGATATAGCCATGTCCGTCTGTCCGTCCGTATGATAGATGTCGGAGACTATAAGAGCTAGAGTCACCAAAATTTGGATGCAGACTCGTTTTGTGTGTACGCACATATAGTTGACTTAAAATTTTTGCCACACCCCTGCAATTTGGAAAAAATTATTTTTCTCCAGCAATTTTTAAAATATAGTAATGAAATTTGGTACACATTTGTTTGCTAATAATATGTATCGGCTCACCAAATTTCATGAAACCAGATGGAAAATCAAGGGGGCGGCAACCGGGTAAGTGAGTGAGATGGCATGGTGCACTCGAGAGCGCGGATACAAACTTAAAAGAGAAGAGATAAAAATCAAAAATAGCAAACGGTACAACAACAAAACTATATGTTTGCTATTATGTTGTTAAACTATTACATTCATTTCATTGTTTGGTCTAAAGAATGCAGTAGCGGTCCAACAAAAACAAGAGGCTGCACTTTACTCAAGGCCTTTGAATATTACTTCTTTCAACAATTTTCCAAAAAAAAAAAAGGAAACTAGTCAATGATTTACATAATTCTTATCTGTTGACATATTTATTTTCGTTCTCTATGACCAATTAAAGTTCATTTGATTCAAAAATAATGCCACAACACGGCCTTCCTGACGATCACACGTCCGCGTGTAGCAGGAATACTACCACGTCGCTCATTATCCACAATACTTTATTTTATGAACCAAAAACATTTTAACTTAAAACGAAATCATTTTTTTCGTTCAAAATCCTTACATCGCCTTAACTTAATAACACAAACTTCTTTCTCACTTTACATCTTTCTTAACCTTAATCTTATATTTCAACATTCTTTAGCTTACATGTTATTTTCAAATCTTGTTCTTTTTCGTTGACACATTTTTTCTTCGTCAACATTTTTATTTTCTCCTTTTTTTTTAAAAACATTCTGTTTTTGTTTCTATTAATATTTCAGAAATTTTAGGCAAGGTAGCGTCGACAACGATACTTTCAATACTCATCATATTCCTCATTCACCAATTCTTACGGTCTGTTTCACTCGCTTCTTCACCACAGTCTATTCCACCTATATCATATTACGGTCGGTTTCACCCGTTTCATCAGATGAATCAAAATTTATCCCCGCATTCCAGCCGTTGGTACTTGACCATTTGTAATGCCCCAAACCTGTACCCGACATTACCACTTAATGAAACAACGTTATTTGATCTCTTTCCGGACAACTTGTGTGCGATGGTCTCTGTGGAAAGTGAACAACCTTCTCCTGAACTAAACGAAAATGAAATTTTTTTTGTTTTTTTGGGCTTCACTACAACGCATAGCTCAACCCTTTTGATCAATAAGCACATATTCTACATTGACGACGAAGATGGGATGCTAATTATATACAGAATTGTGCAGGGAAATATAATATCAAAGAACTATAAAAAAAACGCGCAAAAAAGCATACGTATTTTCATACATATGCAAACATGTAAATGCTGTGGTGAAATAAGAAGCATACGTATATTGCACACATATGTATATATACATGCTGTGTATCATGAAAAAACATATTGCGTCAACGAAAGCTAAATATACTCACAGCACGAATATGACTGGAGTCGAAAGCTTGGAGCCTTTCGATTTGGAACAGGTGTCATATTAGGAGCGATTTGAGGGTCGGCAAAAGGCAACTTTTCTCACCCTGGCCTGAGCGCCGCTTTACGATCTTTTGGCATCATTGGCCTCTCCTACACAGGTCAGTACGTTAACACTAGTTGAAATCGAAAAGATTCTAAGTAATCATTTTGGCCCACACCCATCGAAATTACTGCGTTTTGTCATTTCCATAAACGTGATCAACATCCGGTCGAGACCGTCGCACACTACTGCGCACATTGGCAGTTGGCTGCAATTTCGGACTTGTGTTGGATCGGTTATCGATGAAAACTTGCAGATAAGTTTTTTTTCAGACACTGAGTTGACAGTGCAAAGGGCTTTTGATCGAGCCACCACTAGTGAAGCTGCAGTAGCAAGTGCAAGAGCTATCGGACATACAACGGGCAAATTTAAATATCAAATTAAATCGTCGTCACTAAAAATGGACGTACCCATTTACTGGTTGTAACTGGTTTGAGCCATTGGGCATACATATTAAGGGCGTACATTCAGTCAACGAAGGAGTACACATCGTCAATATTGTAAAAAAGTTCAACCTCTACTTTCTAGAGTTTTGGAAGTTAACGGGCCCCCCCTTCCCATTACCTGGCCCTTTGAATACCCGGAGACTGCCACACGCCAAATACCATATGTTTTTCATCAAAAAATTCTTGTCCCTGTGGAATATTCTGTTGGGTACTCCTGCGTGCCTTTCAAAAAGGACGGTAATTCGAATTTGTGGCGTACAAATCAATCTTAAAAAGGCAATTAACCCACACTGCCCCCAAAAATTACCCCCGTAAAACTTGGTTATCCATCAAGGATGGATAATTTTTGGCCAAAATTGATTTGGCTCATGCTTATCAGGAACTGTTAGTCGACGATAGTACCGTTTCGCTGCAGACGATAGTCACGACAAAGGGGGCATTCGAAGTAGTAACTTCAGGGTTTTCGGATTTCATCAAAAAAAATTTTCCTAAATATTACTTTTGACGACATTGGGTAAAGGAAAAAAAAACGAAAATTGGCCCAATTTTATTAGAAAATGTTTGCTTTTTTATGAAGCAATTGCGCAATCGTCCCACTGTCCCTCCTCCATTGTCGTTTTGATGAAACCCCAGATCACGGAAACTATAGGAGCAGAGTCACCAAAATTGGCAGGCAACTGTATGTGTTACGCAGATAAAATTTTTTTTAAAAATTTTTTCCCCCCCCCGCCCCCCAATCAAAAAAAAAGAAATTTCGTAACTCGGAGAAAAATTTGGTACACATATACTTTTTAAGAATATGTATTGTAAATTTTATGAAAATCAATAGCAAACATCACCGATGATCCTGATGAGCCTGAACTCGATACAAGCTCGAGATCGTCGAGATTGTCCGTCATTCTATTCGCATAAGGCCGCGTACTTAGTTCTATGATTCATCTGGGTGTTAGAGGTGTTGTGTATGCAGCCTTGTCATCAAGTGTACCAGTCTGGCAACGCTGCCCATTCTGGGACCAAGCGAAGGAGATCATCGTGGGGAACGCAAACTTTTTTTGTCAATCACATTCATACTGTGATCATAAACTTTACAAATAAACAATATTACATGTGTATATTCTACAGATAGCATTTAACAATTCCAGCCGCACGACACGCTCGAGATTTCTCCCCGATGTGGTGATCTCTTCACTCTAAATTCCGACTTTCGATGCTCAAGTTTTCACAAGAGTAAGATTGATCGCAATTTTTTACCCTCTTTGGGCCCTTTAAAATTCGCTGCAACGCGCAAGCGTTTTAATCTGCGTTCATAGTTTGCACAAAAGAGCGAAATTTTCCCCGACCTACCGGAATTGGTTTCGACAGCAAATTAAAAAATGATTTTTTCCCCAAAATTTTTGGATCTTTGCTCGAAAAGCTGCAAAAAAGATTTCTTAACGCCGAAAATAGCCCCTGTTCGGGGTTTTGTTGGAAAAACACGACACGAAGCTCCCTCCTAGGTGAATTTTGGTTTTTGGTTTGGGATCACACATCTGATATAGGCGAGTTGTTTAAATAAACCGGCTGAAAAGGCTTGTTAGTATTCTCCACAGCTTCATCAAAAACTTACAGAGTTTTAAATTAATTGTCCCAGGGGTTTTCAGAAAGAAGATTTCATACACAGTCTTTCATCATTGGCAAAAACACTCAATACTCAACACCCCCCTTTAAATAACTCTGATAGTACGGTATCTCTCTCAAAAAACCCCAAACGGGGGAACCACAATCAACTTCATCTTCACTTTTTAGTGTGTTGTGTTGTATTTTGCTCTATTTTAAAAAAAACACTGACCCCAACCAACTCCAAAAGTTGCCTCGTAGTTTAAAATTACAACAAAAAACTTACATAAATAAAAGAGTGATTACTTTTAAATGGTTTTAAATTTCTGAGAAAGATGAAATGCCGGGATATGAACAGGGAAAAAATTTAAGGGCCCAAAAGTATGATAGAATTTACAAAAAGCGAGGACAGGGAGTATTTTTTTTTTTTTTCGCCTTTAAAAATTTTCTGCAACCCTGATACTTAATAAATGATTGGGAAACAATTTCAAAGGGAAAGAAGTGATGAATGAAGAAATGATAAGAAAATTAAATGATAATAATTTTCATTTAATTTTCTCATCATTTCTTCGTTTCAGTCAAATCATAGAAAAAAGGCGCTTTTGGGGAAGTTTAGAAAAAGGGGCCCCAAAGGGGTTCTCAAAGTAAAAAAAAAAAATTTTAAAAAAAATTTATTTCCCCCTATTTTTTATTTCCAAACTTCTATTTAAAAGCAAAATTTCCCCTTTTCTTTGGTTCCCACCTTTTTTTTTTTTTTCCCCCCTTAGAAAAAACTATATTGAAAAAAAAGAGGACTTTTAGGTACCAGAAAAAAATTTAAATTTTTTTAAAATTCAAAATTTGGGATTTATTTTAGAGAAAAAGGTTTTTTTCTTACAAACAAATTTTTAAACCCCCCAAACCCCCTTTCACAAAACTCTTAAGAAAAAAAAAATTTGTCTAGGGGGGCTGTATGATTTTCCCCCCCCGGGATCCCCCTTAATTTACTTGAAAAGTGAAAAGTAAATAGCTTTGTTTAAAAATCGAAAAAACGAGGCTAATTTACCCCCATATCAGAAATGAGAATCGTTTTTTCCCCTCCCCGTTTCCCTTTTTTTTTTTTAGTCACTGCTGTCGACAAAAAGTTATACCCGTCCCGGAAAAAGGGAAATAAAAATTCCCCATAAAATTTGTATTGAGATACTTCACTCCCGCATGGCAAAAGAAAACCTTACACATCATACGATTTATTATTTTATAACTCCACCCAAGCCTCAGCCCCGGTTTTGGAACCCTGTAAATGAGCGAAAAATAAATGCGTCACCCTAGCATCCGCTCAGCCCAAAATTGGGCCCCCCCCCAAAAAGACTTGCAGTCACACTTTAAAAGGGGACTTTGGGGCCCACCCATTGGAGCTTCAAAGAACAGTCTTTTGATTTTGGGTAGGAGCCAAAACGATGATCCCGGGTTTTTTTGGGGGCCCTAGCAACCCGGAAAAAAAAAATCTGAAACCAAAAATGGGCGCCCCCCTACTGAAATTCAAAAACTCACCCTAAAATTTTTGGTACCCGGCAAACGAGTACGTTTAAAATTTATTTTGGCCTTTAAACTTGGTCCTGCGGTTAGGGTTTATTTTGGAGACTTCAATCCCCCCCTTTTCACCTTCCCTTACATGGAAAAACATAAAAAATTAAAATTCATTTTCCCAAAGATTTTCAATACCCCCTTTTTCCCCTTTACTCTACAGGGTAGTAAAACATAATAAGAAACTTATATAAATTTTAGGGTACTACTTTTAAATTAAGCTTTAAAGTTTTATTTTATCTAATTTTTTTTTTTTGTTTCTTACGGGTTGATGTAGGGGGCTTTCTTCTTCCTATTTTCTTAAAAACGAATAAGAACCCTTCAAGCATTCCCCGTTTAAAATTATACCGGCTTTTATACCCGGAATATTAAAATTTTATTTTTGCAATGGTTGTCCTGATTCTCAGTCTTAATAACACCCAGAAAGCAAAACCATTTTTTGCTATTTAAATTTTTAAAAATATTTTTAAATATGGGGTTTTTGTATTTTGAAAAAAAATATTTTAAGTTCGATTTAATGTCCCCCCTACGTTTAAAAATTTAAAAAGTTAAGCACATTTTTTTCCCCGTACCCATAAGGTAAAAAAGGGATATTTAAAAACGCCCAAAAAGTATGTAAAAAGACAGAAGGAAGGCCCTTTTCAACCCACAAAAAAAATTTATTCTTTATCAGGGATCAAAAAGCCGGGTCGATGTAGCCCTTTCCGTCAGTCCATCCGTCCATTTGTCCGTTGTATGAACACATAGATTCGGAGACTATAAGAGCTAGAGTCACTAAAGTTGGCCCCTGAAATTCGGAAAATAGTGATTTACTATCGTAATTAAAAATTTGGGGAAAAATATATTTCTTTAAAAAAAGTATCCCGGGCCCCCAAAATTTTTAAAAACTGACGAACTAGTCAATATATACGCACCCAAATTTTTTTTCAGGCAATGCCCAAAGGCCCTGTTTAGGGAAGAGAGATGGCATAAGATTGGTATGGGATGGCTTTCCATGCGAAAAGAGAAAAAGATAGATAGGCTTAAGGGCATCAAGCCCAAAAAAAAACGAAAAAGCGAAAAAAAAAAAAAAAAAAAGGCCGCCCTTGGTCAGGGGGTATCTGAGTCGGAGAGGGGGATTTTTTCTTTTTTTTTATTTTAAACAAAATTTTTTCATTAAAATATAAGTTTACAAAATATAAGTTTACAAAATATAAGTTTACTAAATTTCATTGAAGAATAAAGATGCAGTGAAAAAAACAATTTTTTTTTTTTCCGGTTTCATACATTAAAGGGTGCCAAATAAATTTAATATAGGACCCTAACTCCTTTTCCGAACAAATTAACCATGAAAATTGCTTTAAAGGAGATAAAGAAGAAAAGAGAAGGGGTGGGACGCGAAATTTTTTTTTTTTTTAGTTGTTTAATGTATATAATTCTATGTACGCGCCTTATTTCACTACCGCAGTAAATATCTTAAGTAGATACAGTAGCAACAATAATTCTAAGCTATGACAATGTTTTAAAAGATATCTAAAATTGATTTCAAAGAAAGATTAAACTTTCGAAAACATTTTGGTCGGCTACCTAGACTCTGATTGGAACCCAAAATTTGGGTTTAAATGTTTGATTCAAAAATTTATTTGCTGAAATACAAGAAAACAAAGCGCTGTAGCAGCATATTACTAAAGTTTAGGACATGGGGATTGTTTTAAGCTGCACCGGAAAACCTCATAGTTTTAAAATCACATCTCAGTAGAAAAACCCTTTTTTTGAAAGAAAATAAATAAATTTTAGGATAAAAAAGAAACAATTTAAAAAACGATGATATACGAACACATTTTACACGCTCAAGCGTGGGCGGGTTCAAGGGAATCTAGCGTAAAAGAAATTTAAATTTCTAATAATAAAAAAAAAACTTTTTTAAAATATTAATTTTTATATTTTGGAAAAAATTTTTAAAGGAAAAAAAGAAAACCCCACATTTTTTTTTTTTTTGGGTTTTTTTTTTTTTAAAATTTAGCTTAATTTTGGGGTTTTGTTATGTATTTTTAATTATTGTGAGTTTATTTTAATTCATTTATGCCACACTAATACATTTTTTGTTAAATTTTTTTATGTTCTTAATTCAGTTTTCTTTATTGGAGTCTGAATCCGATGATTCTTTAAATTAATCCCAAAAGGGAGCTTTTGGGATTCTTTACCAAAAAATATACGCTTTTTTTTGAATTTTTTTACAAAAGTAATATTTGAAGGGAATAACAAAAATTTGAAGAAAACGTAAAGAATGAAATAGATCTTTTATCTTACTTAGTCTGGAAAAATTTTCGGGGGAGGGTTTAAGCCGAAAGTTTTTTACATTTTTTTTGGGTGGGTTGCAAAGCTTCTTCCGATATCATGTCAATTTATATCTGTTCCAGGAATAAAAATCTTATGGAATAACCCGGAAACCCTTAAAACCATGGTATTCTTTTTCAAAAAACTGTGCAGTTCTTAAAAGGGGTATTCACGATAGGTATCAGTTTTTTATTTAATACCCCGGGAAAACTACAAAAGCAAAATGATACCAAACCTTTTAATTTAAATTTAAAGGCTAATTTTGGTAAATTTTAGCAGACAAATGATCATTTTTAAAAATTTTTGGGTTCCCCGAACCTTTTATTGGGAAAGTTTTTTAACAAGCATTTCTAATTTGGAAACCCATTTGAATGGTGGGCTTTCGTTTATCGACTATGTCTTTTTCCAAACCCCCGGACTTGGGCCCCTTTTTAAACGGAAACCCAAACCCATGTGCAAAAACCAAAGAAACAACAAAAACGCATGTTTGCGAGAAGTTTGTGCTAATTCCCCGTTTAAAAAATTTTCTATCTAGTGCAAATTCACATCCCGCTTAAACCTTGTGGGCACAAAATTTTTAGGATTTGAGTTTCGATGTTCTCAACTTGGGGTCTAATAAACGTAGACTCTTTTCCCGAAAATTATTTTCGAGGGGTAAAAACCCTTTGTTTCCGAAAATGAAAAAGGATTTATGGATGAAATGGATAGATTAATATTTTTATACTCTCCAGCAACGCAATAAATGGAGACAAACCACATTGGAAAATGCACCACACCTTTCTACACAACGAAGGTCCCTTAAGATACTACCCAACCTGGACTAATGGATTCCAACACCTGTTGCTTCAGTCCTCTTTTCCGACGACTCTCCTGAGATCATCCACCCGGGGCGGCCGGCCCCAAAAAGGTCCATGATTGCCCCTTCCGCTGCGGGCAACATTTTTTTCCCATTTGGCGATCCAAAACCAGCGCCCCCATCCTTTTTCACCCAAAGGGGGGGCAGAGGGGGGGGAAAGAAAGTTTTTCCTGGGTAGGCGGTCACATGTTTAAGGTCACGGGGGTGAAAAGTAGCGAACCAATTTCTCCTAGCCATGGGGCGGTCGTTCCTATCGCGGTCCCTCCATATAAATTCGTGTTAAATAAGATTGCTTATACAAAGCAAAATTTTTTCTTTGCCCCCATCCCGCGCCTGAAATAAAGCAAAAAGTGATTTTCTCCCGCAATATTTAGAATAGATCTTGAGGACTATTAAAACTAGAGTCACCAAAGTTGGCATGCAGACTCGAATAGTGTGTACGAGATAAAAGTTCTTTTAAAAATTTTTGACACCCCACTTCCCTTTCAGCTAAAAAGGAGAATCGGATGGAAAAACCCAAGTTCAAATCCCAAATTTTTAAAGACTATGAAAAGGGGCCCCAGCCGGGGAGTGAGAGAGATAGCATACGATTGGTATGGTTTGGTTTTGCATGCGAAAGAGAAAAGAGTGGGCTGTCAGCAACAAAATAACGAAAGAGTAAATTTAAAGGGGATGGTCAGAGACATTTTGAGCGGTGAAGCGAAGAAAGCATTCTTTATTTAAATTGCTACCTTTAGCTAATCTTAAATCGCTTCTGTTGCATAAGATTTATACTTTAAAAGCTGGGGCATCCGGAGTTTTAATCACTGGTGGAGGGTTTTATTTTGGGAACTCCGCGAATTGGATTAAAAACTAAGATCAAAGCGAGTTTAAAAAATACGAAACGTCAGGGGATTAGTAAGCGCCGATTAGTATTATGGTTTTTTTTCAAAGTCTTCATACAAAAGTAGGGATCACAGATTAACCCACTTTAATTTCAGATTCGTGTTGGAACCCCTACTCTCGCCAAAAAATATTACTTGATTGCCATTGAAGTTTCGTTGTGTCGGAATTTGTTAGGGAATAGTTAATAATAATAAGATTTTTTGCAAATCGCAAAAAATATATTAAGATTTCCGTTTTTAAGCTTTTGAGGGTGTGTCGAGTTTGTTTGGGTTTTAAAACTTAAAAAAAATAAATAAAGAAAAAGCTTTCTTCGCTTCACCGCTTGAATTACTCTGAACCAATGCACCCCCTTTAATTTATCTTGTTATGTTTGTTTATAATAGCCCCATCTCTTTTTCTTTCGCTGCAAAGACCAAACAATACCAATCGATGCCTTCTCTCCCCTCACCCGGGCTGGGGCCCCCTTTGGCATAGTCTGTTAAAAGTTTGGGGTTAGAACTTGGTTATTTTCCATCCGATTCTCACTTTTTAGCTGAAAGGGGAAGTGGCGTGTCAAAAATTTGAAAAGAACTTGATCTGCGTACACACTATTCGAGTCTGCATGCCAAAATTTTGGGACTCTAGTTTTTGTCCCAAAGATCTATTCTAAATATTGCGGGAGAAAATCACTTTTTGCTTTATTTCAGGCGCGGGATGGGAGCATGACAAAAATTTGTGCTTCGTATAAGCTAATCTATATTTATACACAGAATTGATATGGAGGCACCGCGATAGGAACGCACCGCCCGATGGCTATGGGGGAAATTTGGTTCGATATTGCACCCGTGACCCTTAAAAAGTGTGACCCCCTACCGAGGAAACTTTCTTTTCCCTCCCCTCTGGCCACCCTTTGGCGTGAAAAAGGAGGGGAGCCGCTGCGTTTGGATCCCAAGATGTGGGGGAAAAAATGAGGGGCCGCAGCGGAAGGGGCAGCAGTAGGGGGAACCCCTTTTGGGGCGGCCAGCATCCCGGGTGGAAGATCTCAAGGAGTCGCGGAAAAGAGGACTGAAGCAACGGGGGTTTTGGAATCCATTAGCCCGGGGTTTGGGGTTTAGATCTTAAGGGCCCTTTCGATGTGTAGAAAAGTGTGGTGCTTTTTCCCAAAATCGGGCACGATCGGGCCTTTTATCTAATTTTCTGGGGTTGTCTCATTTTGCGTTGTTGGGATTTATAAAAATATTAATTTTTCCCATTTATCCAAAAAAACCCTTTTTTCCATTTTCTGAACAATTTAAACCTATCTAGTTTTCCAAATTTGGTTTCTTCAGCATAGATTTGGCGGCCTTACCTTTGGGCCTAAAAAACCAAAAAAGGGCCCGAGATTAAAACCTCAATGTTTTTTGGAATGTGATCCCCCTGCTGTATACAGGGGTCGGAGTTTAAAACAGCTTCTATTTGACACAAAAATGGCAACAATGTTCCCATTTCCTCATCTGTGGGGTTTGGCTCCCCCCCCTATGACTCCTTTCAAGTGGTATTTAAAACTGTTTTAACACCAGCCCCCCCAAATACCCCCGAAGTGAGGCCCTGCCGGGGGAAAAAAGCCCCCCGAATTTTGTCCGTTTTCAAAAACTGCAGCAATTTGGGGGGGTTTTTGCTTTCTTAAAAACCTCATTTTATTTTTCTTGAACCCCTAAAAAAATTTGAACCATTATCTAAAAAACTTTGTTAGCGCTTTTTCCGCGTTTTGCCACAAATCTGCAAAAATCCGCTAAATAGGAATCAGTATTTTGGGGCACTAGCCACTTCTAAGTGAATTATTTTGGTTGCCATACAAACAAATACCGCTCTTTTATTTGTTTTTCTGTCATTGTCACAGTGTAGCTTAAACTTGAATTAAATCTTTTTAAAAGGGCCCCCACTGAAAACCCCAATGTTTGATGATCATTTTGATCAAATTTTTAAAAATTATTATCGCACGTACCCACTTTCGTTTTCGAAGATCTCAAATCTGTTAAAAAATCCATTTTTTTAAGTTTCCTGTTTTTTCCAATTCTTTGGAAAACTGCAATACTTTGTTTTGGTTTCTAAAAGGTTCACCCCCCCAGTCTTTAAAAAAAAAAACCGGGCCATGTAAAATTTATCCGAATGACCTCGCCTAACCTCTTGTCCTGACATTTTTGGGGTTTTTTTCGCAAGAACCCTTGTGGCCAAATGGGGGGGGCCACAGTCCCTTACGAAAACTGTGGTAAATTTAACAATTTTTAATTTTTTTGTGGTGAATTCCTCCACAAAATATAAAAATTTTTTTGATTTTTTCATAAATTTAATTTGACGATACATTTTTCAATATCCGCAGATGCTAAAAAATTCCCCATTTGCGCCATTCTCCCAAAATTCCTATTTGCGCCTTTTTAAAATTTTCAACAATATCTTTTTGTAATCGTGGGACCGCCCCACATAATTTTCTTTTAGATTTTTATTTTTTGTTGCCCTTTTGCGGAAGCGTAAACAACAACTTTAGTTTAGGGATAGACTTGAATTTTTAAAATTTTTAATTTTTTTTTTTTTTTTTTTTTTTTTTTTTTTTTTTTTTTTTTTTTTTTTTTTTTTTTTTTTTTTTTTTTTTTTTTTTTTTTTTTTTTTTTTTTTTTTTTTTTTTTTTTTTTTTTTTTTTTTTTTTTTTTTTTTTTTTTTTTTTTTTTTTTTTTTTTTTTTGTTTTTTTTGGGGAAAAATAGTAAAACCTTCGTCATTGTTTCGACCATATGCCCCAACTCCAGATATTCTTTAATGAATTTAAAACATATTAATTTTTTTTATTTTGGGAATTTTTTTTTAAAATTTTTTTCCCCAAAATTTGAAAAAAGGGCGCCTTTGCTTAGGCTTAGAGTGTCCTAATTTTTTTTCTTTCTTAAATGGCATCGTTACCAAAATCTATCAGGGGAAATTTTTCCTCGTTGTATGAAAAAAATTTTCCTCACAGTGTTGGCTTAATACCCTTTTTTCTCGTCTTTTTCCATTTCCAAAATCGTCTAAACCGTTACATCCGTGTTGGGTACTTATTGCCTTTGACTTAATGCATCCCAAAAAAAACCCAACCCAAAAGGGGTTTTTTTGGCCAAAAAATACCAAAAAACTTGGTTATTCCTTTTTTAAAAAATTATCGCTTTATGTATCTGCGCCCACATTATATCTACCCTCCGGGGTTTTTTAAAAAGGGGGGTAAGCAATAGTAAGATTGCCACTTTAATATATCTAATATATTTTCACCCTTTAAGGGGAAAGCGCTTCATAACTTGGGTAAACGACTGCTTCAAACCTTAAAAAGCTTTTCTTTTAATTTTAATTCCCATCTCTGTTTTTAAATTTTTAACATGTCTTTCTTGTCGGGGTATACCACTTTTTCTGTGAACTCCTTAATTTGTTCAATTTTTAATAACGTGCGGTCTTTAAGATAACAATTGTGTCTGTAAACCCCGGGACAAAAAAGTTTTTAAATTTTAAAAAACTCTCTTTTTTCCTTTTCAACCTGTATAAAACGCATTTGGCCAACAGTGCGGTTGCCCCCATACAAGTTTTAAAATCTCCCCTTTTTTTTCACCCGGGTTTAGAGCAAAGTATGATGAGTATTTTTGCATATTGAACACAAAACTTCATTATGCATTTTTTTAGTGTAAAAAGCTTTTAAAAATCTAGGCATAATTTCACTTTCTTAATACTATTGACCCCCCTTTCCCTAGGTGTCCTCCTTTAAACTTTAGAGAAATGCCCTTGTGCGGGGCCCCACAACCGTGCCCAGACAACTATCTTTATTTACCGCATAGTGTACCCTAGTGTGCAATATCTTTGCTCCAAATATTCCCCTGACGTTAGAAAAAAAATTTTGTATCTATGGGTTTTCTTTTAAATTGGGTCCCAAAAACTGTAGGGGCCTCCCCTTTTCAAATTTTCTCAGAAATTTTGTTTCGCGAAATTTTTGTCAAAATTCATTCAGATAAAAAATTTTTTTTATTTTTTTAAAAAGATTAAAACATTAATTATTCAATCACTAATTTAAAATTTTTGCGGATTTATTGTTTATTTTCCCGGGAATTTAACAATCCCACTTTAATTTTCTCTGAAAAATACCCTCCGATTTTGTTCGTACCGCTTGGTTAGCAAAATTTCCCAAACAGCATTTTAATTGCGGGAGAGCCTGAAAAAATGAGCACCATGCTCCTGCCTCTTCCCGGGAATGCGGGGGGGTTTTTTAAAAAAAATTAAATTTTAAGGGGACCTGAAAATTTTTGTCAGCGTTGGGAAATCAATTTGGGGGGGTTGGAAATTAAAAAAGTCTTAAAAAATTTTATTCCCCCCTTTTGTTTAAAAAAAATTCGTACCTCGCTTATTTTCCTTTTTACCCTTTTTTCCCCAAAAAAAAAATTTTAATTTTTTTGCATTTTGCACATTCTTTTTTAAAAAACATTTATTTTTGCGATCACCTTTTCCCCAAAAATTCCCCAATTGACTTTCTTTTCCTTTAAACTTCCCCCTTAATAAATTTGGGATTTGGCTTTTGTTTTAGGGTTTCCTAATTGGGCCCCTGCCTCGACGACTACAGGGTTTCTAAACCCGTCACGGCCCTTTTTATTTTATTCATCAAAATACCTAACCCTTTTCCCCATACTTTCCCTTTATTTAAATAATTTGTGATCGAATTCCTACCTTTAGTAATTTGGGTTTTGATTAAATATCCCTTTAGTTTAATTTCGTTCACCCCTTTTTGTACGGCCCGGGTTTTTCTACTAGCTTCTAAGAATTTCCCATTTCTTAATCCAACCATTAAAAGTGGGGCTGCTTTCTAAACAATGCTATTGGTTTCTTCTAACAAAAATCTTTCACATCGTAAAATTTTGATTTAAAGTAATTTTAATAAATTTTCTTATCTTGGGGTGTTGCTATGAAGTCGTCGCAGCTGTCGTCGAGTGTCCTGGCCACGTTTTTTCTTCTATGGCTGTTTTAAAAAATCCGTCTCCCCTTTATTATGGCACCTGCCCCTTTTTGGGATGGATTTTCTTTGATATTCGGCTTCGAATAGGCCGCCCCACATGCTTCACAGCGAATCACTTTCGATATTTAGGCTTCGAAAAAAGCCTTATATTTCCCCCCGTGTGCGAAATCGATGGGCCCCTTTGCAAAAACCCTCGGAAAAAGTACATTTTCATAAAAGCAATTTTTTTAAATTTGAAAATTTTTTTTTTATACTCCGTTCGTATCACTTTAGGGGAAAACAAAAGTCTTTTATTTTTTCTACCTTTTAAAATGTAATATTTCAGATTTTAAAGAGCTGATTCAATTTTTGATTCTTACCAAATGGTGGGGGAAAAATACAGGTTCTTTTTGAAGGACCCAAAAAAGAAAAGGGATTTCCGGGGGGGCGGAAAAAAAAAAACCCCCAAACTTCATTTAGTGAATTCAAAAATTGAATGAAATTTTTTTACAAAAATTTTTCTCATATATAGTGTTTTTTAAACTCATGGTTGACATTCTTGGGTGGGGGGTTTTTTTTAAGTTGACAGACGCAAAAAGGTCGCGTCATAGCAATCGGGGGTTGAAATTTTTTTGTAACTGACATCTTTGGTCGAGATTTTTGGTTTTGGGAATTTTTATGTACCTTAGTGTGGTGCAAGGGATATTTTTGTTAAAAGGGTTTTTTTTATTTATGTATTTCTACTGACGATGTGTTTGTATTTGAGAAATTTTATTTCGCAGCCTTAAAAACAAAGTTTATTCTAAAACCGTATTAAAAAATCTACCCCGTCATTTCAAGAGTTTTCACCTAGTTGACAGTGAGACGTGCGCCTGTCTGCGTAAACGGAAAACGCATTGCATTTCCCGCGCTAAAGGGAAATTTTGCAAATTTTTTGCAATTGGAAGAGTTTTACTTTTTTTTTTTATTCGTGGAGTATTTGTTTTGTTCCCGTGCAAATACCCAAGGGAAAAATGTTTGTGAAAGTATGGGGAAGTACGGTGGGGGGAGGGGGAAGAGAACTTTGTCAGTTTTCCAGTTGGTAAGGTGGAAAATTTGTTGGCTCTTGTCCTTTTGTCTTATTGTCTACGGGGTCTGCAAATGAAGTAAATGGCTTTTCCCGTACGAAAAAGTGGCAATTTTATTTTACTTGGGAATAGTGGGGCCCAGCAACGACGCAATCAGGACATGACCTGGGTTGTCTTTTGCGTTTTTCCAGCTTTTTAAAAAACTTTTAACAAAAAAAAAGTGTTTTTCCTTTTTTGACCCTTTATAAAATTTGGACTGAAAATTTTTTTGCAAATTAAAATTTTAATCTTGGGTCTAGTAATCATTTTAATCTACAAAAAAATGAAAAAAATTTCAATTTTCATGTTCAATTCTCGTTTCTCGAATTTGGGTTTTCATTTCAAAGACTAAAACCCAAAAATATGCAAACACTTTTCCAATTTATTCATTTTTTGGTGTTTAATTTTTGCCCCAAATCGTTGCTTTTCCTACTTTGTGATTATATTCTTTCATTCAGATTGCAGTGAAAAAACCCCAAAGCCAGAACAATAACCCGGAAAACAACAGTGGGAAAAAAAAAAAAAAAAAAAGAAAAAATTTTCTAGATAGAGAAGTGGATGGGATTTGACAAGATTATCCTTTACGGAAAAAAAGGGGAGCGACCAAGAAAACGGAGATACACAGAACAATAAATTTTTCAATAAAAAATTTTTTTTTCCGACAATTTGCGAAAATAAATTTTCAATTTGGAAATTAGCCAGAGCTTTGGATAGGCTTTTTTTGGGGTTTTTTTAGGGTCAGGGAACGGGCCAGTTCAAGCGGTCATCATGCTAATAAGTAGCAAATCGTACAGACTGCCCACAGATGCCTCTACATGGATGCGGTGGAGAAGATGAAAATTCAGATGAAGAAAATAGAAATTGGGGATGGGAGGGGTGCAGGCAGTGGTTAAAATTCAAAACCCTTTGGGAAAAGCTGTTTTTGGTTTCATTGGGGGTGTCTGTGTAGTGTTTGTGTATGTGTGCATTGAGGTGTGCCAAAAAAAGTGTAATCATTTTATGTTTTAAAAAATTTTAGGAAAAAAAGGGGAAAAAAAGGAAGAAAAAAATTTGGGGAAAAACATTTTATGCTAAACTAAGGACTACGACAGCATGATCCCGACAAAGTAAAATAGTATTTACAAAATGCTAAAGCATTCAGAAATGGCCAACAATTATGGAGCAAGAGTAAATACAAAACCAAAGCGAGTTTACCAATCCCCAACAGAGACAGAGCTGCAAAA
>JANFPS010000235.1:0-23881 GCA_024703675.1 Drosophila nebulosa
GGGAATTTAAAAATTAGTATTTTTTCAGCCCTTTTCCGTGCTTAACATTGCCAATATTGGGCGATCAAAAAAAGCAATATATCAGAAAAAAACCTCATCTAGTTCACTTTCGTTTGTCATTCAAAACCTAGAAAACTCATTTTGAACCCACTTTTCGAAAAATCGTGAATTTTTAAATTGAGTATTTTCAGCCTTTTTCCTGCTATAACATTGCCAATATTGGGACGATCCAAAAAGCAATTATCAGTAATAAGCTCATCTAGTTCACTTTCGTTTGTCATTCAAACCTAGAAACTTATTTTGAATCCATTTTCGAGAAAATCGTGAATTTGTAAAAATTGATAATCTGGCGAACTTTCGATACCGACACCAATCTTAACTTTTCTAGTCTAACATTGCCAATATTGCGATGATGAAAAATCAATTATCAGTTAGCACTCATCCAATTTACCTTTTTTGTCATTCAACTTTAAAAAACTCATTTTGAACCCTTTTTCGAAAAAAATGTGAATTTCGTTAAAAATTGAGTATTTTTCAGCCTTTTCTTCTATAACATTGCCAATATTGGGACGATCACAAAAAGCAATATCAGTTTGAAACTCATCCAGTTTCACTTTCTTTGTTCATTCAACCTGAAAACTCATTTTAACCCACTTTTTTGAGAAAATCGTGAAATTTGTAAAAAATTACAATCTGGGGAACTTAATCGATACCCCACAATCTTACTTTTCCGGGGCTCTAACATTGTCCCAAAATTTCGTTTATGACAAAAGCAAATTTTTTTAGTTAGCAGCTCATCCAGTTTACCATTTTTTGTCATTCAAACCTAAAAAACTCATTTTGAACCCATTTTTCGAAAAAATCGTGAATTTGTAAAAATTAGTATTTTCAGCCTTTTCCTGCTATAACATTGCCAATATTGGGACGATCACAAAAAACAATTATCAGAAGGAATCATCTAGTTCACTTTTTGTTTGTCATTCAAACCTAGAAATCTTATTTTGAACCCTTTTTTTTGAAAAAATCGTGAATTTGTAAAAATTGAGTATTTTCAGCTTTTCCGTGCTTTAACAATGCCAATATTGGGACGATTACAAAAAGCAATGTATCAGTAAGAAGCTCATCTAGTTCACTTTCGTTTGTCATTCAAACCTAGAAAACTCATTTTGAACCCACTTTACGAGCAAATCGTGAACTTGTAAAAATTTACTAGTCCGGCAAACTTAAAATCGATACCGACACAATCTTAACTTTTCCGTGCTCTAACATTGCCAATATTGCGATGATTACAAAAGCAATTAATCAGCTCATCCAGTTTACCTTTATATGTCATTCAAACCTAATAAACTCATTTTGAGCCCATTTTTCGAAAAAATCGTGAATTTGTGAAAATTGAGTATTTCAGCTTTTAAGGTGCTATACACATTGCCAATCTTGGGACTCACAAAAAGCAATATATCAGAAGGAACCTCCATCTAGTTCACTTTCGTTTTGTTCATTTAACCTAGAAAACTCATTTTGAAACCCACTTTTTCGAAAAAATCGTGAATTTTGTAAAAATTAGTGTATTCAGCTTTTCCGTGCTATAACAATTGCCAATCTGGGACGATTACAAAAAGCAATGTATCAGTAAGATCTCATCTAGTTCCATTTCGTTTGTCATTCAAACCTAGAAAACTCATTTTAAACCCACTTTTCGAGCAAATCGTGAATTTGTAAAAATTTACTAGTCCGGCAAACTTAAAATCGATACAGAGACAATCTTAACTTTTCCGTGCTCTAACATTGCCAATATTGCGATGATGACAAAAGCAATTTATCAGTTAGCATGTCTCACCAGTTTACGCTTTATTTGTCATTCAAACCTAAAAAACTCATTTTGAAGCCACTTTTTCGAAAAAATTTCGTGAATTTGTAAAATTGAGTATTTTTAGCTTTTTCCGTGCTATTACATTGCAATATTGGGCGAGCACAAAAAAGCAATGTATCAGTAAAAAGCTCATCTAGTTCACTTTCGTTTGTCATTCAAACCTAGAAAACTTATTTTGAACCCACTTTTCGAAAAAATCGTGAGTTTGTAAAAATTGAGTATTTTCAGCTTTTTTGTGCTATTACATTGCCAATATTGGGACGATCACAAAAAGCAATATATCAGTAAGAAGCTCATTTAGTTCAATTTCGTTTGTCATTCAAACCTAGAAACTCATTTTGAACCCACTTTTCGAAAAATCGTGAATTGGTAAAATTGAGTGTATTCGCTTTTCCGTGCTTATAGAAATTGCCAATATTGGGACGATTAACAAAAAGCAAGTCTCAGTAAGAATCTTATCTAGTTCAATTTCGTTGTCCATTCAAACCTAGAAAACTCATTTAATCCCACTTTTTCGAGCCAAATCGTGGATTTTTGTAAAAATTTCTAGTCCGCGGAAACTTAAAATCGGATACTCGACACAATCTAAACTTTTCCGTGCTCTAACATTGCCAATATTGCGATGATGACAAAAACAATTTATCAGTTAGCATCTCATCCAGTTTACCTTTATATTTCATTCAAACCTAATAAACTCATTTTGAAACCATTTTTCGAAAAAATCGTGAATTTGTAAAAATTGAGTATTTTCAGCTTTTCGTGCTATCACAATGCACTGATTGGGACGACACAAAAAGCAGTATATTCGAAGGAACCTCATCTAGTTTCACTTTCGTTTGTCATTCAAACCTAGAAAAACTCATTTCGAACCCACTTTTTCGAAAAATCGTGAATGTTTGTAAAATTTGAGTATTTTCAGCTTTTCCCCGTGCTATAACATTGCCAATATTGGGACGATCACAAAAAGCATATATCAGCAAGAAACTCCATCTATTCAATTTCATTTGGCTTCAAACCATAGAAAACTCATTTGAACCCACTTTTCGCGCAAATCGTGAACTTGTAAAAATTTTTACTAGTCCGGCAAAACTTTAAACTCGATACCCGACACATCTTAACTTTTTCCGTGCTCTAACATTGCCAATATTGCGATGATTCAAAGCACTTAAATCAGTTGCAGCTCATCGCGTTTACCTCATATGTCAGTCAAAAACCTATAAAAACTCATTTTGAGCCCATTTATTTTTCGAAAAATCGTGGAATTTGTAAAAATTGAGTATTTTCAGCTTTTGCCGTGGCTATAACATTGCCATATTGGAAACGATCACAAAAGCAATATATCATAAGGAACCTCATCTAGTTCACTTTTTTTTTTTTCATTTAAACCTAAAAACCTTTTTTAAAACCCCTTTTTAAAAAAAACGTGAATTTTTTTTTTAAAATTTGGGATTTCAGCCTTTCCTTCTATAACATTTCCAATATTGGGACGATACAAAAAGCAATGTATCGTAAAAGCCATCTATTTCCTTTCGTTTTTTCCAAACCTAGAAAACTATTTTGAAACCCCCTTTTTAGAAAACGGAATTTTTAAAAAGGGGGTAAATTCAACTTTTTTGTGCTTAACATTCCCAAAATTGGAGATACAAAAAGCAATTTATCAAAGGAAGTCATCCTTTACTTTTTTTGTCTTCAAACCCAAAAAACTCATTTTGAACCCCCTTTCAAAAAATTGGAATTTGTAAAAATTGAATTTTCAAATTTTTTCCGTCTTAACTTGCCAATTTGGGCGATTACAAAACAATTATCATGAACTCTCAGTTCCTTTTTTCATTCAAACCTAAAAACTTTTTGAACCCACTTTTTCGAAAAATCGGAAATTTGAAAAATTTTATATTTTTCAAGCCTTTTTTCGTGCTTAACATTGCCAAAAATTGGAGATACAAAAGCAATTTATCGGAGGACTCATCCAGTTTTTATTTTTTCATTCAAACCCAAAAATCATTTTGAACCCACTTTTCGAAAAATCGTGGAATTTGTAAAAATTTGGATTTTCAGCTTTTCCGGGGGTATTTCTTGCCATTTGGGACGATCCCAAAAAACAAATTTTCATAAGAACTCATTTGTTCCTTTCTTGTCATTTAAAAACCCAAAAAACTTATTTTAACCCCTTTTCGAGAAAAACGGAATTTGTAAAAATTGACTAAACTGGGGAATTAAGATCGTCCCACACAATCTCAAATTTTTCTGGCCTTAACCCTTGCCAATTTGCGTGATACAAAAAAAAATTTATCAGTTTCAGTTCCTTTTCCTATATTTGTCATTTAAACTAAAAAAAATCTTTTGAAAACCCCCTTTTCGAAAAAATCGGAATTTGTAAAAAAATTTAGTTTTTCCGTTTTTGTTTTGAACCCCCTTTTCGGGAAAACGTTAATTTTAAAAATTGACTAAACTGGGGACTTAAATCGTACCGACACAATCTCAATTTTCGGCTCTAAAATTGCCAATTTTTGCGATGATTCAAAAGCTTTATCAGTTAGCATTCATCCGTTTACCTTTATAGTCATTCAAACCTAAAAAACTCATTTTGCCCTTTTTTTGAAAAAAACGTGAATTTTTAAAAATTGAGGTTTTTTAACTTTTTTCCCTGCTATAACATTGCCATTTTGGACGATCACAAAAGCAAGTATCAGTAATAGATCATCTAGTTCCTTTCGTTTTTCATTGAAACCTAGAAAAACCCTTTTAAAACCCCCTTTTCGAGCAAATCGGAATTTGTAAAATTGAGTATTTTCGCTTTTCCGGCTATAGCATTGGGGCCAAAAATTGGGACATTACAAAAAGCAATGATCAGTAAAACTCATCTGTTACTTTTGTTTTCATTTAACCGAAAACCTTTTTGAAACCCCCTTTTTTGAAAAAAACGTGATTTTTAAAAATTGATGATTCAGCTTTTTCCCTGCTTAACATTGTCAATATTGGGACGTTTCAAAAAGCAAAAATCGTAAAAGCTCATCTATTCACTTTTGTTTGTAAATTTAAAACCTGAAAACCCTTTTTAAACCCCTTTTTGGCAAATCTGAATTTGTAAAAAATTTTCTAGTCCGGCAACTTAAAATCATACCGGACAATTTAAACTTTTCCGTGCTCTAAAAATTGCCCAAAATTTCGATGTGAAAAAGCTTTATCAGTTAGCTCTCATCCATTTTTCCTTTTTAAATTTTTCAAACCCAAAAACTCATTTTTAACCCTTTTTTCGAAAAAAAAACGGATTTTAAAAATTGGTATTTTCACTTTTCCTGCATAGCATTGCCAAAATTTTGGGGGATTACAAAACAAAGTACAGCAAAGCTCATCTGTTCACTTTCGTTTGTCATTCAAACCCAGAAAACCATTTTGAACCCACTTTTCGAAAATCGTGAAATTTTTAAAAAGAGTATTTTTAGCTTTTTCCCTGCTATAACTTGCCAAATTGGGACGATCACAAAAAGCAAAGTTTCGTAAAAAGCTCACTTGTTCATTTCGTTTGTCATTCAAACCCAGAAACTCATTTTGAACCCACTTTTTGAGAAAATCGTGAATTTGTAAAAATTGACTAACTGGCGAACTTCGATCCCCCAAAAATCTCACTTTTCCCTTTCCCAAAATTTCCAATATTGCGATGTGACAAAAAACAATTTTTCAGTTAGCAGCTCATCCCGTTTACCCTTTATTTGTCATTTAAACCCAAAAGACTCATTTTGAACCCCTTTTCGAAAAAAACGTGAATTTTTAAAATTGAGTATTTTCAGCCTTTCCCCTATAACATTGCCAATTTTTGGGGGATCACAAAAAAAAGTTCATAAAATAATTCTAGTTCACTTTTGTTTTTCTTTAAAAATAGAAAACTCTTTTGAAACCCCTTTTTTGAAAAAATCGTGAATTTGTAAAAAAATTTCTATCTGGCGAATTAAAATCGATACGCACAAATCTCAAATTTTTTGTGCTTAACATTTCCAATTTTGCGTTTATGACAAAAAAACAATTTTCGGGGGCAGCTCACCCGTTTACCTTTTTTTCATTCAACCTAAAAAACTCATTTTGAACCCCCTTTTCGAAAAATCGGAAATTTTTAACAAATTGATATTTTTAGCTTTTTTGTGCATTACTTTCCAATATTGGGGCATCAGAAAAACAATGTATCAGTAAAAAGCCATCTTTCGTTTTTTTATTCAAACCTAGAAAAAATTTTTTTGAACCCATTTTTTGAGAAAAACGGAATTTTTAAAATTTAGTAAAACTGGCGAACTTAAAACGATACCGCAAATCTAACTTTTTTGTGCTCAACATTGCAAAATTTCGATAGCCAAAAAACAATTTTCGGTTTGCAGCTCATCCGTTTACTTTTTTTTGTCATTCAAACCTAAAAAAATCATTTTGAACCCACTTTTTCGAAAAAAACGTGAAATTTGTAAAAATTGAGTTTTTCACTTTTGGCTATTACATTGCAAAATTGGGGGCAACAAAAAGCAATGTATCATAAAAGTCATTAGTTACTTTCGTTTGTCATTCAAACCTAGAAACTTTTTTTTTGAAACCCCTTTTCGGAAAATCGGAATTTTTCAATATTGACTAATCTGGCGAACTTAAAAACGTACGACACAATCTCAAATTTTTGTGCTCTAAAAATTGCCAATATTTCGATATGACAAAAAAAAATTTTTTCGTTTTCAGCTCATCCCTTTACCTTTTTTGTCATTCAAAACCCAAAAAACTCATTTTTAACCCCTTTTTGAAAAAATCGTGAATTTAAAAATTGAGTATTTTTTAGCTTTCCGTGCTATTCATTGCCAATATTGGGGCGATCCAAAAAAACAATTATCATAAAAGGCCACTAGTTCACTTCGTTGTCTTCAAACCCCGAAAACTTATTTTGAACCCCTTTTCGAGAAAATCGGAATTTGGGAAAATTGACTAATTGGCGAACTTAAAATCGATCCACACAATCCAACTTTTTTGTGCTCTAACTTGCCAAAATTTTGGTGATGACAAAAAACAATTTATCGGTTTGCAGCTCATCCAGTTTACCTTTTTTTGTCATTCAAACCTAAAAAAAACATTTGAACCCCTTTTTTCGAAAATCGTGAGCGTTTTTCAGCTTTCCGTGCTAGACACATTGCCATATTGTACGTATCACAAAAGCAATTTATCAGTAATATAACCATCTGTTTCACTTGAGTTTGTTATTCAAACCTAGAAAACTCATTTTGAATTCTCATTTTCGAGAAATAATCGTGAATTTGTAAAAATTGCCTAATCTGGCGAATTTAAGATCGATACCCGTACATATCTTATCTTTTTCCGTGCTCCAACATGGCCATATTTCGATGATATACAAAAAGCAATTTATCAGTTAGCAGCCTAATCCAGTTTACTTTAATTTGTCCCATTTTAAACCTACATAAACTCAGTTTGTACCCACTTTTCGAAAAATCGAGGAATTTTGTAAAATTGAGTATTTTCAGCTTATCCATGCTACATTAATTGCAATATTGGGACGATCACAAAAGCAATGTATCGGTAAGTAGATCATCTAGTATCCTTTCCGTTTGTCATTCAACTAGAAAACTCATTTTGAACCCACTTTTCGAGACAATCGTGAGTTGTAATAATTGGAATCTGGCGAACTTTCGATCCCGACACAAATCTCAACTTTACTTATGCTCTGCTAACACTTTGCCAATATTGCGATGATGACAAAGTCAATGTTATCATTAGCCGCTCATCCAGTTTACCTCTATGTTGTCATTCAACTACCTAACAACTCATTTTGAACCCATTTTGTAAAAAATCGTGAATTGTAAAAATTGATTTTTCAGCTTGTTCACACACAAATGCTATAACATTGCCAATATTGGGACGTATCATCAAAAAGCATGTAATCATAAGAAGCTCATTCTAGTTCACTTTCGTTGTCATTACAAACAGAAAACTCATTTTGAACCCACTTTTCGAGACAATTCGTAGATTTGTAAAATTGACTAGATCCTGCCGACTTAAGATCAATACCGCCATAAATCTTAACTTTTCCGTCTCTAACATTGCCAATATTGCGATGATGAACAAAAAAGCAATGTTAATTCAGTTAGCAGCTCATCCATTTTACCTATTAATGTGTCATTCAAACCTAAAAAACTCATTTGTAACGCACTTTTCGAAAAAAAGAAATCGTGAATTTGTAAATTGCAGTATTTTTCCAGCTTTTCCTATTCTATAACATTGCGCAATATTGGGACTATCACAAAAAGCAATGTGTATCATGTAAGAATCTCATCTAGTTTTCACTTCGTTTGTCATTCACAACCTATAAAACTCATTTTGTGAAAATGCCCACTTTCACAGCGAGAATATCGTGAAGTTGTAAAATTGACATATCTGGCGACTATGTTCCCGAAAATCTTACTTTTTCACATGCTCTAACATTGCCAATATTGGCGGATGAATACAACCAACCATTTATTAGTTAGCAGCTACATCCAGTTTACCATTTATTTGTCATTCACCAAAAAACTCATTTTGAACCCACTTTTCGAAAAATTCTGTGAATTTTGTAAATCTTGACTAACCGAGGCGAACTTAAGATCGATACTGTACATAATCTTAATTTTTCCGTGTCTCCTAACATTGCCCAATAATTGCGATGATGACAAAAAGCAATTTAGCATTTAGCAGCTGCATTCAGTTTAACGTACTATTTGTCATATTCAAACTTAAACATAACTCCTCTTTTGAAAGCCCACTTTCGAAAAAAAATCGTGAATTTGTAAAATTGAGCTTTTTCAGCTTTTCCATGCTTATTTAAATTGCCAATATTGGGACGAGCACAAAGGCAAGGTATCAGTAAGAAGCTCATCTAGTTTCACTTTCGTTTGTCATTCCACCTAGAAAACTCATGTTTGACACCCTAAACCCCCCCCCCTTATTTTTTATTCGAGAACATCGTGATTTGTAAAAGTGCTGAATCTGGGCGAACTTACAGATCGATACCGACATAATCTTAACTTTGCCGTGCTCTACACTTGGCCAATATTGCGATGATGACAAAGCAATTTATCAGTTAGCAGCTCATTCAGTTTTACGTATATTTGTCTTCAAACTACCTAAAAACTCATTTTGAACCCACTTTTCGAGAAAAATCGGGAAGTTAGAAAAAGTACTAATCTGGATCTGGCGACCTTGTCGATCCCGGCACATATCTCAACTTTTCCGTAAATCTTACATTGCCAATAGTTGCTATGATGACCAAAAAGTCAATTTATCAGTTCAGCAGCTCATCCAGTTTACCTTTATTTGTCATTCAAAGCTAAAAACTCATTTGTTGGAACCCGCTTTTCGAAAAAATTGTGAATTTGTAAAAATTGAGTATATTCAGCTTTTCCGTGCTATAGCATTGCCAATATTGGGACGATTACAAAAACCAATGTATCAGTAAGAAGCTCATCTAGTTCACTTTCGTTTGTCATTCAAGACCCTAGAAATACTCATTTTGAACCACTTTTCGAGAAAATTGTGAATTTGTAAAAATTAAACTATCTGGCGAACTTAAAGAATCGATACCGACATAATCTTAACTTTTCCGTGCCCTATAACATTGCCAATATTGCGATGCTGTGACAAAAAGCAATTTATCAGTTAGCAGCTCATCCAGTTTCCTTAATTTTGTCAATTCTAACCTTAAAAATTCATGTTTGAACCGCACTTTTCGAAAACTCCGTGAATTTGTAAAAATTGGGTTTTTCAGTCTTTTCCCCCATGCTATAACATTTTCCAATATTGGTAAACGAATCGCCAAAGAGCAATGTTATCAGTAAGAAGCTCATCTATTTCTTTCGTTTGTCATTCAAAACCTAGAAACTCATTTTGAACCCACTTTTTCGAAAAAATCGTGATTTGTAAAATTGGCTATTTCAGCTTTTTCCATGTATAACTTTTTCCATATTGGTACGATCACAAACAGGCAAGGTATCAGTGAAGAAGCTCATCTAGTTCACTTTCGTATGTCATTCAAACCTATAAAACTCATTTTGACCACTTTTCGAGAAATCGTGATTTGTAAAAATTGACTAATCTGGCGAACTTTAAGATCGATACCGCTAATCTCTTTAACTTTTCCTGTGCTCTAAACATTGCCCAATTATTGCGGAATGACAATCAAGCAATTTAGCCGTTGCAGCTCATTCATTTTACGTATAATTGTCATTCAAACCTAAAAACTCATTTTGAAACCCTTTTTTCGAGAAAATCGTGAAGTTTGAGAAAAGATTGTTACTAATCCTGGCGAACTTTCGTGATCCCGGCAAATCTCAACTTTATCCTTATCTACATTGCCAATATTGCCGATGATTACATAAAGAGCAATTTATCAGTTTAGCAGCTCATCCAGTTTACCTTTTATTTGTCATTCAAGCTAAAAACTCATTTTTGAACCCAGCTTTTCGAAAAAATTGTGAATTTGTAAAAATTGAGTATATTCAGCTTTTCCGTGCTATGCAATCAGCATTGCCAATATTGGCGAACGATACAAAAACCAATGTATCAGTAAGAAGCTCATCTATTTCACTTTCGTTTGTCATTCAAACCTAGAAAACTCATTTTTGAACCCCTTTTTTCGACAGAAAATTGTGATTTTGTACATTCACTAATCTGGCGAACTTAAGATCGATACGACATAAATCTTAACTTTTCCGTGCTCTAATTGCCAATATTGCGAGATGACAAAAAGCAATTTATCAGTTACAGCTCACTAGTTTACCTTTGTTTGTTATTCAAACCTAAAAAACTCCATTTTTGAACCCACCTTTTTCGAAAAAATCGTGAATTTGTAAAAATTGAGTTATATTCAGCTTTTCGTGCTATAGTCATGCCATATTGGACGATTACAAACAGCAATTTATCAGGTAGAAACTCATCTAGTTCACTTTCCGTTGTCATTCAAACGCTAGAAAACTCATTTTGACCCACTTTTCGGAGAAAAATCGTGATTTGTAATAATTGACTAATCTGCGAACTTTCGATCCCGACACAATCTCACTGCTTTTCGTGATCTATACATTGCCAATATTGGCGATGATGACAAAAAAGCAATTTATCATTTAGCAGCTCATCCAGTTTCCTGATATTTGTCATCAAGTCAACCTAAAAACTTATTTTGAACCATTTTTCGGAAAAAAATCGTGATTTATAAAATTTGAGTATTTTCAGCTTTCCGTGCTATAGCATTGCCAATTATTGGGACGAATCACAAATGAAAAGCAATGTTTCAGTAGATAAGCGATCTAGTTTCACTTTTCGTTTGTCATTCACCCTAGAAAACTCATATGAACCCATTTTCGAGAAAATTCGGTGAATTTGTAAAAAATTTTACGATCCTGGCGACTTTCGATCCCGACAATCTCAACTTTTTCCGTGCTCTAGACATTGCCAATATTGCGAATGATGACAAAAAGTCATTTATCAGTTAGCAGCTCATCCAGTTTAACCTTAATTTGCACTCAAACCTTAAAAAAACTCATTTTGTACCCACTTTTCGAAAAAATCGTGAATTTTGTTAATAAATTTACGTATTTTCAAGCTTTTCCATGCCTACAAATTGCCAATATTGGGACGATCACAAAAGCAATGTATCCGTAAGAAAGCTCATCTTAGTTCCTTTCGTTTGTCATTCACAAACCAGAAAACTTATTTTGAACCCACTTTGCGAGAAAATCGTGAATTTGTAAAAATGACTAAATCTGCGAACCTAAGATCGATACCGACCACAATCTCAACTTTTCTGTGCTCTAACATTGCCAATATTGGCGCGTGTGATGACAAAAGCAATTTTATCAGTTAGTGTCAGCTCATCCATTTACCTATATTTGTCATTGCAGAACCTAAAAACTCATTTGGTACCACTTTCGGAAAATCGTGAATATTGTAAAATTGACTAGTCTGTCGACTTTAAGATCGATATCCGACCTCACAATCTCAACTTTTCTGTGCTCTAACATTGCCATATTTGCGATGGAAAAAATGGGAAAAAACAAAAAGCAATTTATCAGTTAGCAGCTTAATCCTAGTTTACCTTTATTTTTGTCATTCAAGAACCTTAAAAACTCATTTGGTACCCAATTTGTTCGTGAAAAAATCGTGAATTTGTAAAAATTGAGTATTTTCAGCTTTTCCCGTGCTATAGCATTGCCATCATTGGACGATTTACAACAAGCAATGTATCAGTAAGAAGCTCATCTAAGTTCACGTTCGTTTGTCATTCAAACCTAGAACAACTTATTTTGAATCCCGCTTTCGAGAAAATCGTGAATTTGTAAAAATTTGACTAATTCTGGCAACTTAAGATCGATACCGACACATCTCAACTTTTCCTGTTGCTCTAACATTGCCATAGTGCGATGATGACAAAAAGGCAATTTATCAGTTAGCACTTCATCCCATTTTACCTTATTTGTCATTCAAACCTAATAAAACTCATTTGATAACCCACTTTTTCGAAAAAGATCCGTGAATTTGAAAATTGCGTTTTTTATTCCGTGCTATAGCATTGCAATTATTTGGGACGATTACAAAAAGCATGTAATCAGTAAAGAAATGCTCATCTAAGTTAACTTTCGTTTTGTCATTCAAACTAAAAAGCTCATGTTTGACCCACTTTTCGAGAAATCGTGAATTTGTAAAAATTTACTATCTGGCGAACTTAAGATCGATATCCGACATACATCTTATCTTTTCCGTGCTCCAACATTGCGCATTTCGATGGATGAAAAAAGCCATTTATCAGTTAGCTCAGCTCATCCAGTTTACTATATTGTGTTTCGTTCAATACTATAAAACTCTTTTGAAACCACTTTTCCGGGGGGGGGGGGGGAAAAAATCGTGAATTTGGTATGATAAAAATTGAGTAAATTTTCCTTTTCAGGCTACAAAATATGGCATATTTGGGACGATCACAAAAGAATGTACTCACTAGGGGGGAGTAGATCATCTATTCATCTTTCTGTTTGTCATTTCAAACCTAGAAAACCTCATTTTGAACCACTTTCGAGACAATCGTGAATTTTGTAAAAATTTACTAGTCTGGGCAACTATTAATAATCGATACCAGACTATATTCCTTAACTTTTTTCCGTGCTCTAACATTGCCATATTGCGATGCATGACACAAAGCAATTTTCAGTTAGCAGCTCATCTAGTTTACCTATATTTGTCATGCCAACCTAATAAACTCATTTTGAACCCACTTTTTCGAAAAAATCGTGAATTGTAAAATTCAGTATTTTCAGATTTATTTCCCATGCTTATATATTGCCAATATTGTGGGGACGATTACAAAGCAATGATCAGTAAGAAGCTCATCTAGTTCACTTCGTTTGTCATTCCAACCTAGAAAACCTAATTTTGAACCGACTTTTTCGAGAAATCGTGAATTTGTAATATTGACTAATCTGGCGACTTAAGATACGGTACCGACCATATCTTAATTTTTTCCGTTCTCTAACATTGCCAATATTGCAGATGACCAAAAGCATTTTATCAGTTAGCAGCTCATTCAGTTTACGATATTTGGTCCGTTCAAAACTAAATAAAAACTCATTTTGACCCACTTTTCGACAAAATAACATCCGTGAATTTGTAAAATTGTTGTATTTTCACCAGCTTGTTTCATGCTATACATTGCCAATATTGGACGATCACAAAATCAATGTATCAGTAAGAAAAGCTCTCTTTCACTTTCGTTCTGTCATTCAACCTAGAAAACTCATTTTGAACCCACTTTTTCGAAGAAAATCGTGGAATTTCCTAAAATTGGGTAATTCAGCTTTCCATGCTATAACATTGCCTAATATTGGGACGGTCACAATAAAGCAATGGATCAATTAGAGCAGTTCATCCAGTTTTTACGTTTTATTTGTTCATTCAAACCTAAAAAACTCATTTTGAACCCACTTTTCGAAAACAATCGTGAGCTTTTTTTCAGGCTTTTCCGTGGCTATAAACATTGCCAATTATGGGACTATCAAAAAAGCAATTTATCCTAAGAAGCTTCATCTAGTTCACGTGTCGTTTGTTATTCAAACTCTAGAAAACTGTAACATCATTTTTGAATCCACTTTTCGAGAAAATCGTGATTTGTAAAATTGACCTAATCTGGCGCACTTAAGATCGATCCCGACATAATCTTATCTTCCGTGCTCCAACATTGCCAATATTTTCGATGATGACAAAAAGCATTTATCAGTTATGCAGCTCATCAGTTTACTTTAATTGTCATTTAAACCTAACAAACTCATTTTGTACCCACTTTTCGAAAAATCGTGAATTATGTAAAAATTGAGTATTTTTCAGCTATTATTCCATGCTACAAAATTGGCCAATATTGGGAACGATTCACAAAAAGCACTGTATCGGTAAGTAGTATCATCTAGTTCACTTTCGTCTTGTTCATTTCACAACTAGAAAACTCATTTTTGAACCCCACTTTTCGGAGACAATCGTGAATTTGTAATAATTGAGTAATCTGGCGAACTTTCGATCCCGACACAATCTCAACTTTACTGTGCTCTAACATTGCCAATATTGCGATGATGACAAAAGCAATTTTATCAGTTACCGCTCATCCAGTTTATCTCTATATTTGTCCATTCAATACCTAAAACACGCTTTTAGAACCCCTTTTCGGGGGGAAAAAATCGTGAATTTGAAAATTTAGTATTTTTTCAGCTTTTCCCATGCTATAACATTGGCAATATTGGGAAGGGGGGGGGGGGGGGGGAGGGAGGGGAAGGGGAAAAAAAGGGGGGGGGTGGGTGGGGGGGGGGGGGGGGGGGGGGGGGGGGGGGGAAAGGGGGAAGGGGGGTAAAGGGTGGGGGGGGGGGGGGGTAGGGAGGGGGGGGAGGGGGGGGCGATCACAAAAGCAATTTATCATAGAGCTCATCTAGTTCACTTTCGTTTGTCATTCAACTATAAAAACTCATTTGAACCACTTTTCGAGACAATCGTGATTTGTAAAAATTGACTATTCTGCGAACTAGATCAATACCGACCATATATCTTACCTTTTCCGTGCTCTAACATTGCCAATATTTCGATGATTGACAAAAGCAATTTTCAGTTAGTCAGCTCATCGTTTTACCTATATTTGTCATTCAACACCTAAACTCATTTTGACGCACTTTTTTTCAGAAAAAATCGTGAATTTAAACTTGAGTATTTTCAGCTTTTCCAGCTATAACATTGGCCAATATTTGGGACTATCACAAACAAGCAATGTAATCATTAGAAGCTCATCTAGTTCACTTTCGTTTGTCATTCAAACCTATAAACTCATTTTGAACCCACTTTTCTCGAGAATATCGTGAAGTGTTGTAAAACATTGGACTAATCTGGCGAACTTAAGATCCCGCACATAATCTTCAACTTTTCCATGCTCCTAACATTGCCAATAATTGCGAGATAACAAAAAGCAATTTATTAGTTAGCAGCTCATCCAGTTTACCTTTATTTTTTCATTCAAACAAAAAAACTCTTTTGCACGCCCTTTTCGAAAATCGTGGATTTGTAAATATTGTGACTGAACCTGGCTGGCGAACTTAATATCCATACTGACATAAGTCGTTACTTTTCGCGTGCTCTAACATTGCTCAATATTGCATGATTACACAAAAAGCAATTTATCATTAGCTCGCTCATTCAGTTTTACGTATCTTTGTCCATTCACACCTAAAAACATCATTTTGAAACCCACTTTTCGACAAAAATCGTGAATTTAGTAAAAATTGGCCTATTTTTCAGCTTTTCCATGCTATAACATTGCAATATTGGGACGATCACAAAAGCAGGTTCTAGTAAGAGCTCTCTAGTTCACTTTCGTTCTTGTCTTCCAAACCTAGAAAACTCATTTTGAACCCACTTATCGAGAAAATCGTGACTTTGTAAGAATTGACCTATCTGGCGAACTTAAGATCGTATACCGACATAGATCTTAACTTTTCCAGTGCTCGTAACGTTGCCCAATATTTCGATGATGAACAAAATCAATTTACAGTTAGCAGCTCATTCAGTTTATCGTATATTTGTCATTCAAAAGAACCTAAAAAACTCATTTTGAACCCTTTTTCGAGAACAATCGTGAGTTGAAAAGATACTAATCTGGCGACACTTTCGATCCGGCGACAATCTCACTTTTTCCGATCCTAACATTGCCAATATTGCGATGAGAAAAAAAAGGCATTTGATCAGTTTACGCAGCTCATCCAGTTTACCTTTATTTGTCATTCAAGCTAAAAAAACTCATTTTGGAACCCATACTTTTCCGGAAAATTGTGAATTTGTAAAATTTAGAGTATATTCAGCTTTTTTCTTGCTATAGCATTGCCATATTGGGACTATTACAAAATAAACCAATGTATCCGTAAGAGCTTCATCTAGTTCCCTTTCGTTTGTCATTCAAACCTAGAAACTCATTTTGAACCCACTTTCGAGAAATTTGTGAATTTGGTAAAAATTACTAATCTGCTGAACTAAGATCGATACCGGGGACATAATCTTAACTTTCCGTTCTCCTAACTATGCCATATTTGCATGATGACCAAAAATCAATTTTATCAGTTAGACAGCTCATCCAAGTTATAATCCTTAATTTTGTCATTCAACGCAAACAATTCCATTTTTGACCCACTTTTCGAAATCTGTGAATTTGTAAAAATTGGGTATTTTCAGCTTTTCCATGCTATAGTAATACATTTCCAATAATTGGGACGATCACAGAGCAATGTATCAGTAGAGAGCTCATCTAGTTCACTTTTCGTTTGTCATTCAAACCTAGAAAACTCATTTTTGCACCCACTTTTTCGAAATCGTGAATTTGTAAAAATTGGGTAATCCAGCTTTTCCAATGCTAAACCATTCCAATATTGGGACGTGGCACAAAAAAGCAATAGTTGCAATTAGCAGTTTCCATCATTTACACCTTTTATTTGTCCTTCAAACCTAAAAAAATCATTTTGACCCAGCTTTTCGAAAAAATCGTGAACTTTTTTTTTCGCTTTTCCGTGCTAAGACAATGCCGTATTGGGACATCACTAAAAGCAATGTTTCAGTAAGAAGCTCATCTAGTTCACTTTCGTTTTCATTCCAACCTTAGAAACTCATTTGGAAAACCACTTTTCGAGAAATTCTGGAATTTGTAAAAATTTACTAATCTGTGAACTTAAGATCGATACCGACTACTCTTAACTTTTCCGTGCTCTTAACATTGGCCAATAATTGCTCGATGATGACAAAAAGCAATTTATCAGTTAGCAAGCTCATCCAGTTTTACCCATATTTTGTCATTCAAAACTAAAAAACCTCCATTTTGAACCCACTTTTTCGAAAAATCGTGAATTTGTAAAAATTTACTATTTTCAGATTTTCCATGGCTATAACTTGCCAATATTGGGACGATCACAAAAAGCAAATTTATATGCAAGCAGCTCATCTGTTACTTTCGTTTGTCATTCAAACTAGAAAACTAATTTTGAACCCACTTTTTCGAAAAATCGTGAATTTGTAAATTGGTAATCTCAGCTTTTCCCATGCTTAAGGACATTTGCCATCTTGGGACATCACAAAAAGCAATGTATCATTAGCAGCTCATCCAGTTTATCTTTTAATTTAGTCATTCAAACCATAAAACTCATTTATGAACCCACTTTGGAAAAAGTCGTGACTCCTTTCAGCTTTTCCTGTTCTATAACATATGCCAAGATTGGGACGATCATCAAAGCAATTTTATCAGTAAGAAGCTTCATCTAGTTCAACTTTCGTTTGTCATTCAAACCTAGAAATCTCATTTTGACGCGCACCTTTCGAGAAAATCGTGAACTTCTTTCTAAAAATTTACTAATCTGCGAACTTAAGATCGATACGCACATCTTAACTTTCGGTGCTCTAACATTGCAATATATTGCGATGATGAACAAAAGCATTTTATTCAGTTTAGGCAGCTCATGCTATCCTTTATTTGTTATTCAAACCTAAAAAACTCATTTTGAACCCACTTTTCGAAAAAATCGTGGAATTTGTAGACAAATTTGGGTATTTTCCAGCTTTTTCCGTGCTATAACAGTGCAATATTAGAGTGGACGATCACAAAAAGCAATTGTATCAGTAAGAAGCTCGATTTAGCTCACTTTCGCTTTGTTCATTTAACCTAGAAATACTCATTTTAGAACTCGCTCTTTTCGAAAAATCGTGAATTTGTAAAAATTTACCTAATCTGCGAACTTTCGATCCCGGCACAATCTCAACTTTCTGTGCTCTAGACAATTGCCAATATTGCGATGATGACAAAAAGCAATTTATCAGTTCGCAGCTCATCCAGTATTACCTATATTTGTCATTCCAAACCTAAAAAACTCATTGTTGTACGCCACTTTTTCGAGAAAATCTTGAATTTGTAATAATTGACTAATCTGGCGAACTTACAGAAGTCGATACCGACACCATCTCACTTTTCTGGTGCTCTAACATTGCCAATATTGCGATGTATGAACAAAAAAGCAATTTATTCAGTTAGCAGCTCAACTAGTTTAACCTTTTGTTTGTTATTCAACTAAAAAACTCATTTGGAACCCACTTTTCTCAAAATGCGTGAATTTGTATAAAATTTAGTATATTCAGCTTTTTTCGGTGCTATAGCCATTGCCACTATTGGGACGATTACACAAAGCAATGTATCAGTAGAAACTCATCTAGTTCACTTTTCGTTTGTCATTCAAACCTAGAAACTAATTTGACCCCCCTTTTTCGAGAAAATTATCGTGAACTTTGTAATAATTGTACTAATTCCTGGCGAACCTTTCGATCCCGGCACAATCTCAACTTTTCGTGCTCATAACATTGCCAATATTGCGATGATGACAAAGCAATTATACAGTTAGCAGCTCATCCAGTTTACCCTTAATTATTTATTTGTTCACTCAAACCTAAACAAACTCATTTTGGTACCCACTTTTCGGAAAAAATCGTGATTTGTAAAAATTAAGTATTTTCAGCTTTTCCATGCTAACAAATTGCCATATTGGTGACGATCACAAAAGCAATGTATCAGTAAGAAGCTCATCTAGTTCACTTTCGTTTGTCATTCAAATCCTAGAAAACGTTTTTACACCCACTTTTCGTGATATATCGTGAAATTTGTAAAGAAAATGACATAATCTGGCGAACCTAAGATCGATACCGACACAATCTCAACTTTTTCTGTGCTTCTTAACATTGCCAATATTGCGATGATGACAAAAAGCAATTTAATCAGTTAGCAGCTCATCCAGTTTAACCTATATTTTCATTCAAACCTAAAAAACTCATTTTGTATCCTTATTATTTCGAAAAAATCGTGAATTTGTAAAAATTGACTTAGTCTGGCGAACTTAAGACCGATACCGACCACCATCTCCAACTTTCTGTGCTCTACATTGCGCATATTGCGATGATGCACAAAAAGCAATTTATCAGTTAGGCAGCTCATCAGTTTTGTAACCATTTATTTTGTTACATTCAAAACCTAAAAACTCATTTTGTACCCAGCTTTTCGAAAATATTCGTGAAATTTTGTAAAATTGAGTATTTTCAGCTTTTCCGGCTGATAGCATGTGCCATATTGACGATTACAAAAAGCAATGTTCAGTAATGAAGCTCATCTAGTTTCACGTTTCTTTGTCATTTAAACCTAGAAAACTAATTTTGAGCCCACTTTTCGAGAAAATCTTGAATTTGTAAAAATTGACTAATTTGGTGAACTTAAGATCGGGGGGGGTACCGACCAATCTCAACTTTCTGTGCTCTAACATTGCCCATTTGCGATGATGACAAAAAGCAATTTATCAGTATATACTACACATACATCAATACCGTTGTGTGCTGTGTGTAGTTGTCATTCAAAACCTAAAACTCATTTTGAACCACTTTTCGAAAAAGTCGTGAATTTGTAAAACAATTGTAGTATTTTCAGCTTTTCCGTGCTATAGCATTGTCCACAAATATGGGACGATTCACAAAAGTCAATGTATCAGTACGAAAGCTCATCTAGTTCACTTTTCGTTTTGTCATTCAAACTAGAAAACGCATTTTGAACCCACTTTCCGAGAAATCGTGAATTTGTAAAATATTGACTAACTGGCGAACTTAAATAGTAGATACCGGAGAAAAATAATCTTCATCTTTTCCGTCTCCACCATTGCCAATATTTCGATGATGACAAAAAGCAATTTATCAGTTCGCAGCTCATCCAGTTTTACGTATAGTTGTCGTTCTAAACTCTAAAAAACTCATTTTGAACCCACTTTTCGGGAAAAATAATCGTGAATTTGTAAAAATTGATATTTTCAGCTTTTCCATGCTACAAAATTGCCAATATTGGACGATCACAAAAGCCAATGTATAAGTAAAGTAGATCACTAGTTTCACTTTTCGTTTGTCATTCAAACCTAGAAAACTCATTTGAACCCACTTTCGAGACAATCGTGAATTTGTAAAAATTTACTAGTCTTGCGAACTAGAGATCGATACCGACTAATATTTACTTTTCCGTGCTCTAACAGTGCCAAATTTGCGATGATGACAAAAGCATTTATTCAGTTAGCAGCTCATCTAGTTTACCTATATTTGTCATTTCAAACCCTAATCAACTCATTTTGAACCCACTTTTCGAAAATCGTGATTTGTAAAAATCCGGTATTTTCAGATCTTCCATGCTATAATATTGCCAATATTGGACGATCACAAAAAGCAATGTATCAGTAAGAAGCTCATCTAGTTCACTTTCCGTTTGTCATTCAAACCTAGAAAACTCATTTTGAAAACCCACTTTTTGAGAAAATCGGTGATTTGTAAAATTGACTAATCTGGCGAACTAAGATCGATACCGACATAATCTTAACTTTTCCGTGCTCTACATGCCAATATTGCGAAGATGACAAAAGCATTTTTCGTTCTCAGCTCAATTCAGTTTACGAATATTTGTCGTTCAGAAAAACTAAAAAACTCATTTTGACCACTTTTTCGAAAAAATCGTGAATTGTGTAAAAAGTTGGTATTTTCAGCTTTTTCATGCTATAACATGCCAATATTGGGAACGATCACAAAAAGCAACTGTATCAGTAAGAAGCTCTCTAGTCAACTTTCGTTTGTCATTCAACCTAGAAAACTCCATTTTTGAAACCCCTTTTCGAAAAATCGTGAATTTTGTAAAAATTGGTTTCTCAGCCTTTTCCATGCAATAACATTGCCAATTTGGTGATCTATCGACAAAATAGCAATTTATCATTAGCAGTTTCACAGTACAGGGATACGCATTTTATGTCATTCAAACCTAAAAAACATCATTTTGAACCCACTTTTTTCGAAAAATCGTAAGCTTTTTTTCAGCTTTCCGTGCTATAACATTGCCAATATTGGGGCGATCACAAAAGCAATTTTATCAGTAAGAAGCTCATCTAGTGTCATTTCGTTTGTTATTCAACCTAGTAAACTCATTTTGAAATCCACTTTTTCCCACGAGAAACGTGAATTTTGTAAAATTACTAATCTGGCGAACTTAGAATCGTACCGAGCACTACTCTTATCTTATTTCCGTGCTCCCACATTGCAAATTTTTTCGATGATTGACAAAAATCAATTTTATCATTTAGCAGCTCACATGCCGTTTACTTTAAATTGTCATTTAAACCAAAAACTCATTTTGTACCCATTTATTTCGAAAAAATCGTGAATTTTTAAAAATTGAGTATTTTCTAGCTATCCATGCGAACAAATTGCACAATATTGGGACGTCACAAAAAGCAATGATATCGTAAGTAGATCATCTAGTTTCCTTGTTCGTTTGTCATTCAAACCTAGAAACCTCATTTTGAACCCGACTTTTCGAGACAATCGTGAATTTGTAAAATTGACTAGTTATGGGCGAAACTTAAGAATCAATACCGACGAATCTTGAACTTTTCGTGCTCTAACATTGCCAATATTTTGCGATGATTACAAAAAGCAATTTATCATTACAGCTCATCCAGTTTACCTATATTTGTCATTTCCACGACCTAAAAAACTCATTTTGAACCCACTTTTCGAAAAATCGTGAATTTTGTAAAATTTGAGTATTTTTTCAGCTTTTCCATGCTATAAACATTGCCAATATGGGACGATCACAAAAAGCAATGTATCAGTAAGAGCTCATCTAGTTCACTTTCGTTTTGTCATTCAAACCTAGAAAACTCATTTTGACCCACTTTCGAGACAATCGTGCGACTTTGTATTGACTAGTCTGCCGGACTTAAGATCAATACCGAAATAATCGTAACTTTTCCGTGCTCTAACATTGCCAAATATGCGATGATGACAAAAGCAATTTTCATTTAGCATCTCTCCAGATTTACTATATTTGTCATTCACCTAAAAACTCATTTTGACCCACTTTTCGAAAAAATCGTGAATTTGTAAAATTGAGTATTTTTCAGTCTTATTCCATGCTATAACATTGTCAATATTGGGACGATCACAAAAAGCCATATATCAGTAAGAAGCTCATCTATGTTCACTTTCGCTTGTCATTCACCTAAGAAAACTCATTTTTGAACCCTACTTCCGAGATACGTGAAGTTGTAAAATTGAACTAATCTGGCGAACTTAAGATCCCGACATAATCTTAACTTTTCCGTGCTCTAACATGCCAATATTGCGATGATGACAACAAGCAATTTATCAGTTTAGCAGCTCATTCTTTACGTATATTTGTCATTCAAACTAAAAACTCATTTGAACCCACTTTTCGGAAAAAATCGTGAATTTGTAAAAATTGGCCTATTTTCAAAACTTTTTCCCCTCTTTTAAAAATTGCCAAAAAATTGGGACGATCACAAAAGCAAAGTTCAAATTTGCAGTTCATCCAGTTTACCTTTTTATTTGTCTTCCCCAAAACCCAAAAAAACTCATTTTGAAAACCCCCTTTTTGAAAAAAAATCGGGGGGGGAAATTTTTCAGGCTTTTTTTTCCGGGGCTTAAAAACCCTTGCCCCCTATTGGGGGCTCACAAAAAACATTTATCGGGAAGAAGTCATCTAAGGGTTTACTTTTTGTTTTTCCTTTTAAACCCAAAAACTCTTTTTGGAAAACCCCCCTTTTCCCAGAAAAAACGTAATTTTCAAAAAATTTACTTAAAACTGGCGAACTTAAGATCGATACCGGGCATTAAACTTAACTTTTTCCCTTCTCTAACATTGCCAAAAATTGCGGGTTATGAAAAAAAAGCAATTTTTTTCAGGTTTTGGAAACTCATTTCAGTTTTTCGGGATTTTGTCATTCAAAAAACCCAAAAAACTCATTTTGGGGAACCCCACTTTTGAAAAAAATCGTGAAAAATTTTTAAAAAATTGGCTAATTTTCAGCTTTTCCATGCTATAAACATTTTCCCAAATTGGGGCGGGTCACAAAAAACCTGATCAAATTGCAGTTCTCCCGTTTTTCCTTTTTTTTTGTCATTTCAAACCCTAAAAAAATCCCTTTTTAAACCCACTTTCCCAAAAAAATCGTGAAATTTTTTTTTAAGGGGTTTTCCGTGCTAGAACATTGCCAATATTTTGGGGCGATTTACCCAAAAAAAGCAATTTTTCAGTAAGAAAAACTTTATCTTTTCACTTTTTGTTTTTCGGATTCAAACCCCAAAAACTTATTTGGGAACCCCCCTTTTCGGGGAAAAATCGTGATTTTTAAAAATTGTTTAATCTCAAGGGTTTTCCACTTTAACATTGCCCCAAAATTGGGGCGATCACAAAAAAATGCATCGTAAAAAACTCCCCTAGGGTTTACTTTCTTTTGTTTTTCAAACCTGAAAAACCTTTTGAAACCCACTTTTCGAGAAAATTTGTGAAATTTTTAAGAATTTTAAATAGTCCCGGGGAACCCTTTGATCGATACCCACACCAAACTTAACTTTTTTATGCTCTAACAT
>JANFPS010000236.1:2500-17500 GCA_024703675.1 Drosophila nebulosa
ATACATAAATACTAATAATAAAATAAAAAAAAAAAACCTAAAAATAAAAAAAAAATAATATCCTAAAAAAAATAATATATAAAAAATAGTAAATAATAAACAATAAACAAAAAACGTAATAAAAATAAAATTAAAATTAAAAAATAGCAAAATTAAAAAATATAAAATACAAATAAAAAACAAATAAAAAACTAAACTAACGCTTCTAACAAGAAAAATAAAAAAAATCTATAATATATAAAACTATTAAAAAAACAATAAAAAATATAAAAAAAAAAAATAGAATATGAAAACAATAAAAAAATAAAAATATATAACTATAAAAATATATCTAAAATAAGAAAAATAAACATCTAAAAATAATATATAAAAATTAAAAAAAAATTAAACTATATAAAACTATCTAATAAATATAGCTAAATATAGAAAACTAAATAAATAAGCTAAATAAAAAAACCTAAATATATAAAATAAATTCTAAAAAAAAAATAATATAATAAATAAGTATAAAAATAAAAGAAATAAGACTTAAAGCTAATAAAGACACAAACAAATATATCCAATAAATAAAAAAAAGTAGAAAAAACTAAAAAAAATAAATTAATAAAAAAAAAATAAAATCAATAACATTAGTAAAATGATAAATTAAAAAAAATATAATCAATAATATAATAATAGCAAAAGATAGAACTAGACTTATAAAATAAAAATAAAAATACAAGATACTATAATAATCAAAAAAAACGTAAAAAAAAACAATTGTCATAATTAAATAAATTTCTATAAAAATATACTATAACATAAGATATTAAAAATATATAATTAAAATAATAAAAATAAATGTAGAAAAAAATAAAATAATATAAAATAATATAATATATATAAATATACACTAAAAAACATAATAATAATAAAAGTACATAAAAACAAATTAAATAAATATAAAATAAAAAACACTTAAGACTATATATAAAGAATAAAATCTAAAACAAAATCTAAAAAAAATAAATAAAAAAAAAATAAAAAACTATATAATAAAATAAAAATTATCACTAACATACTATCAAAAACTAAAATTAAACTAATCATAATAAAATAAAAAAAAATAATGATATAATTAAATCTAAAACTATAAATTAAATATAAAAATAAAAAAAAACTACTAAAATAAAATATATTAATAAAAAAATATATAATGAAATAAAAATACTAAATACAAAATTAAATTAAATAAAAAAAAAAAAAATTAATAATAAAAATTATAATTAAAGAAAAAAAAAAAATATATAAAATAAATAAATTAAAAAATAACAAAAATAATCAAAATAAAATAAAAAAAAAAATAAGATAGTAAACTAATCATAATTAAAATAAAAAAAAAAAACTAAAAAAAACACAAAAATAAAACTAGTAAAATAATATAAAGACTAAAAAAATAATATAAAAAATAAAATAAAATTATGAAAAAAAAAAAAAATAAGTATAAAAATAAAGCTAAAATAGAATAAATAATAAACTAAATAAACGAATAAAAATAAAATAATAAAATAATAAAAAAAAAAAAAAAATCTATAAAATAATATCTATATAAAAAATATTAAATAAAAATAACTAATAAAAAAAAATTAAAAAAATAATAAAAAACAAATTATAAAATAAAAAAAAAATAAATAAAAATAAAATAAAAAAAAAAAAATTATAAGACATAATACAAGATGAAAAATCCTAATAAAAAAAAAAATACAAAAAAAAGCAAAAAAAATAATAAAATATAAATAAAAAATCTAAAAATGTAAAAAAAAAATAAACTATCTAAAAAAATATAATAAAAATAAAAAATATAAAAAATCTATAAAAAAAACTATAAAAACAAAAATAAAAATAAATATAAATAGAAATAAATAAAACTAAAAAAAATAAATTTAAAAAAAAAAAAAAGACATTTAATATAAAATCTAAAAAAAACTAAAAATAAATCTACAAAATTATTAAAAATATATAAAAAAAAAATAAAAAATAAAAATAAAAAAATAAAACAAATTAATAACTATAATAAAATATAAAATTACTATATAAAGCTAAAAATATATAATATAAAAAATATAAAAATAAAAAAACATATAATATAAAAAAAAAAATTAAATAAAAACTACAAATAATAAAAAAGATAATAAAAATAATAATATAATAAAACTAAAACTAAAATATATAAATCAATATAAAAATAAAATTACTAATAAAAAATAAAAAATAAAATAATCACTAATAAAATAAAAAAACTAATAAATTAATAAACTAACTAAAACTAAAAAAGCTAAAAAATAAACTAAAAAACATAAAAAATAAAAAAAAAACAAAAAATAAAAAAAAAAAAAATAATAATAAAATAAAATACTAATATAATAATAAAACTATTATATAATAAAATAAAACCTAAACTAAAATTATAAAAAAAATATAAATACTACGTAAATAAACTCTACATAAAACAAAAATTAAAAAATAATAAAATATAAAAAATAAACTAAAAAAAAAAAAAAAAATATAAAAATTCATAAAATACAAAAAAATAATATAATTATCTATAAAAAAAATAAAAAAAAAAAATAATAAAATAAAAATAAAAAAAATTAAATAAAAAAAAAAAAAAAATAAAAGTTGTATAATTTAACATAAAAAGTGAAATATAATAAACAAAAAATACCAATAAAATAAATAATAATAAAATAAAAACTAAATAAAAAAAAAAAAAAAAATAAAAAAAATAAAATAATATAAAAAAAAAGAACAACTAAAAACTACTAAAAAAAATAAACTAACAAAAAATAAAAAAAACAATAAAATAAAAAAAAATCAAAAAAAGAATTACATATATAAAAAAATAAAAAAGATAAAAAAATATAAAAAAAACTAATAAAAATTAAAAAATAAAGTAATCATATATCTAATTAAATAAAAAAAAAAATAAAATAAAAAATAAATAAACAAAATAAATAACTAAATAAAAAATAAACAATATAAAATAAACAAAAATAAAATAAAGTTATAAACAAAAAATAAAAACAAAAACTAAATAAAAAATAAATAATAAAAAACAAATAAAAACTACGAAAATAACACAAAATAAAATAAATATCAAATATAATAAAATAAATAAAAACAATATATAAAAAAACATAAATATAATCTAAAAAAAAAAAAAATAAAATAAAAACACATAAAAAATAAAAAAAAAAATAAAATAATAAAAAATAAAAAAAAGTAACTAAATAAAAAAAAAAGATCAATTAAATATATAAAAAATAAAACTAAACTAAAAATAAAAAAAAAAAAATAAAAATTACTAAATAAATAAGCTAAATAATAAAAATTCAACATAAAAAAAAAATTATATAACAAAAAAAAAAAACTATAAAGAAAATAAAAAAAAAACAAAATATAAAAAACAAGACAAACAAAAAAAAATCAAAAAAAAAAATAAAAAAAAAAAAAACTAGATATAGTACAATATAATAAAAACTAAATAAGAAAAAAAATAAATAAAAAACTATAAAAAAAAAAAGAAAAAAAAAAAAATAAAAAAATAACATAAACATATCATAAACATAAGCTTAACAAATAAAAAAAAAAACAAAAATATAATCTAAAAATAAATAAAAATAATAAAAATAAAAAAATAAAAAAACAAAAAAATAGAAAGACTAATAAAAAAAAATATCTATAAAAAAAAAATAAAAATAAAAATAAAAACCAAAAATACGAAAAAAAAAATAAATAATATAAAATAACTATAATTAAAAACTAATAAACAACTAAAAAACTAATAAAAAAAAAAAAATAATAATAATAATAATATAAAAATTATAAATCTAAAAAAAAAAAAAAATAGAATATATGCATAAAAAAAAAAAAAAAATAAAACTAAAAAATAATAATAAAAATAAAAAAAACTAAAATATAATAAAAAAAAATAGACTAAAAAAATAAATAAAAAAAAATAAAAAACTAAATAATATAGAAAAAATACTAAAAAAAAAAAATATTAATACCTAATAATGAAAAAACGCTAATAAAAAATTTATAAAAAATAATACAAAAAAAAAAAAAAAATCCACCTAAAAAAAATAATAAAAAAATAAACTAAAATAATTAAAAAACTAATTAATAAAAAAAAAAAAAAATCTAAAAAAATATATAAATAAATTATATAAAAAGAAACTAAAAAAATATAAATATAATAATAAAACTAAAATATATAAAGAAATTAAAATTAATCAAATATAAACTAACACTAATAGATACTAATATAAAAAAAAAAAATAAATAAAAATAATATAAAATAAAAAAATAAAAGCTATACTAAAAATAAAATCTAAATAATTATACATAAAAAAATAAAAAAAAAAATAAAAATATGATAATATAAAAATAGATAATATAATAATTAAAAAAATAAAACTCATAAAAATTAAACTAAAAAATAAAAAATAAAAAAAAAAGCTATTAAATAAAAAAAAACTTAAATAAAAATTAAAATATATACACAAATTAAACTCAAATAAATTACTGCCTCCAAACAAAATAAACAAAAAAAAACATCCTATAATAAGATATATAATATAACAAAAGCAATCAAATAAATACTAAAAAAATATAAAAAAAAAAACAATCATAAAAAAATATACAAAATACTATATAAAAAATCTAATCTAAAAACAAAAAACAATAAAAAAAAATAAATAAATATCAAAACGATAAAAAATAAAAAAATAAAAGTAAAAAAAAAAAAAAATATAAATATAATAAAAATTAAAAAAACTAAAACTATTATCAAAAAAAATAAATAAAATAAATAATATAATATATAATAATAGATTCAATAAAAATAAATAACTAACAATATAAAAAATAAAAAAAATACTAACTAAAAAAAAAAGAATAAATAAAAACTAAAAAAAAAAAAAACTATAAAATGATAAAAATTAAAAATAAAAAAAAATCTAAAAAATCTAAAAAATTATAAACTATACTATTCTAAACTAAAAAAATAAAAAATAACCTAAAAAAGAAAAATAATAAAATAGAAATAAATAACTATATATAAATAAAAAAAAAAAATAATTCATAAAAAAATTTAAAAAAAAAAAAAAAAAATATAGTAAAATAAAAGAAATAATAACGATAAATTAAAAACAAAAAAATGAAATAAAATATAAAAAATAATAAATTAATCAGAAAATATATACAAAAAATAATATTAAAATAAAACAAGAAAAATATACATATAAAAATATAATTAAGAAAATAATAAAAAAAACAGAAAATAAATATATAAAAAAAAATTCAAAACTACTAATAACAAAAAATAATAAAAACATAAATAATAAAATAAAATAAATAAATAAAAAAATAAAATAAAATAAATAAAAAATATTAAATAAAAAAAAGAATAATATAAAAAAAAAAACTAAAAAAAAAAAAAACTAAAAAAAAATAAATAATAAAACATTAAAAATTCAAAACTAATTAAAAAAATTATAACACAAAAAAATAGACTAAAAGATAAAAAACAAAAATAAAAAAATCCTAAAAAAAACAAAAAAAAAAAAAAAAGATAATAATAAAAACAATTAATAAAAATAATAAAATAAACAACTAAATAATTAAAAATATCAAAAAAAAAAAATATAATATAAAATCAATAAATAAAAAATAAATATATAAATATAAAAAATAATAAACAAATACCAATATAAACTAATAAACCTAAACAAAAAAAACAACACATTAACTACAAACAAAAAAAAAGTAAAAAAAAAACAAATAAATATTACAAATAAATAAAATACAAAAAAAATCAAGAATAAACAAGAATAAATAAAATATAAATAAATAATAAATATCAAAAGCTACAATAAAAACTATACATAAATAATAAGTAACAAAATAAAGATTAGAAACATAAAACTAAAAAAAAATGAAAAAAAATAAGAAGAATTATCTATGATATACATAAAAAAAAAAATAAATCAAAAAAAAAAAAAAAAAACAAAATTAACAAAAAATAAACATATCAACTATTACAAATAATATAATAAGAAAAAACATAAAAAAAAAATACAATAAAAAAAAAAAAAAGTAAATAAATAACAAATAAAATTATTAAAGTAAAAAATAATCGATAAATAAATAATAAAAAAATAAAAAAAAATTAAAAAAAACATAAACAGTAAAAAAACAGAATTCAACTATAAGAAAAAAAAAAATAAAAAAACAAATAATACAAATAAAAAATAAAAAATAAAATAAACAATAAAATAAAAAAAAAAAAAAAAAAAAAACTAATAAAAAAAAATAAAAAAAAACAGATAAAAAAAAAAACTAATATAATAAATAAAATAAAATCTATAGATAAATAACAATAAAATAGAAAAAATAAAATAATAAAAATATAAATATATAATCTTTAATAATAATAAAACAATATTTACAATAACAATTAGAAAAAAAAAATAAAAGAAATAATCACTAAACAAATAAAAATAAAAAAAAAATAAAACTAAAAATACAAAATATACAAAAACCAAATAAATACAAAAATAAAAAAAAATAAAATAAAAAAAAAAAAAAAAATAAAACAAAACAAAAAAATAAATATAAACGCAAATACTAAACCAAACTTAAACAAATAATACTAAATAAAAAAGCTAAAATAAAAAAAAAAAAAAAAAAATCATAAATAATAATAATTATTAATATACAATAATACAAAATATAAAAATATAAAAAAAAAAAATAATAAATATAATAAAAAAAATAAAATAATATTAAAAATTCAAAAAATAAAATTAAAAATAAAAAATAAAAATGAAAAAAAAAATATAATAACTAACATTAAAATAACAAATAAATATAAAAATTAATCTAAGAAATTTAAAAAATTTCATCTAAAAAAAAAATTAATATAAAAAAAACCAAATTAAATAATAAAATAAATATTATTAAAAAAATAAAAACAATAAAAATAAAAATAAAAAAATAAAAATATCATAATATCCATTAATAAAAAAATAAAAAAAAATAAAAAAAAAAAAATAAACATATAATTTAATAAAAATATAATATTAAAAAAATAATTAAAGAAGTAAAATAAATAAAATAAAAACAATATAAAAACTATACTAAATAAATTACAAAACTAAAAATTAAATAAATAAACGTATAAAATAAAAAATAATTAATAAGATATATATAATCTAAAAAAAAAATCTAAAAAATAAATATAAAAAAAAATATATAAAAGCCTAAAATAAAAAATCAAAAAAACAGTACTAAAAATAAAAAAAACAAATACTATAAAATAATATAAAAAAAAAAAAATTATAAAAACATAAACAATATAATTCTATTTATATCAATATAAAAAAAATATTAAAAAAAAGCAGAAAAAATACCAATATAATAATATAAAAAAAAAAAACAATAAAAAGAGATAGGTAAAACTATAATATCTAAATATATAACAAAAAAATAAAATTAAATAGAATAAAACAAATTATAAAAATATTATAAAAATAATATAAAATATAAAATATGGTACTAGAATATAAATAAACATAATAAAAAAAAATATAAAAAAATAAAAATAATAAAGACTATACAAAAATAAAAACAAAATTAAAGAAATAATAAAAAAAAAATAAAAATAATAATTAAAATTAAAAATAATTAGTAAAAAAAAAATAGGCTAGATAACTAAATAAAAAAAAATAAACACATAAATTCTGAACTCAACAACAAAAATTAAACTAAATCTATACACTAACTAAAAATAAATTAAAAAAATAATATATATATAAAATATCCATAAATCAATTAAATAATTAAAAAATTAAAAAAACTAATAAAAAAATCTAAAATATGCTATCTAATAAAAAAATAATAAAAACAAGTCTAAAAAAAAATAAAAAAATCATTATAAAAATTAAAAAAAATTATGTATAAAACTATCATTAATAAATAAAAAAAAAAAACTAACTAATTAATAAATAAAAAAGATATACTAAGAAAAAAATATATATATGAAAAATAAAAAATAAAAAAATAATACAACTAATAATACTATATCGAAAATATAAAAAAAGTTAAGCTAAAACAAGAGAATAAAAAAAAAACAAATAAAAGAAATAGAATAAAATAGACAAATTAAAAAAACAAAATAATAAACCTAATATAATAATATAAAAAAAATTATAACTACTAAATAAAAACTACTAATTTAATAACTTAAATATGAAAAATACAATACTAAAATAAAAAAAAATAAGAAATAAAACAAATCTATAAAAAACAATACTAAAAATACAGTATAAAAAATAAAAAAAATTAATAAAACTATATACTATATATAAAACATAATAATAGTACTAATAAATAAAATTATTAAGTGTATATATAAAATATTAAATTCAAAAACTACATAAACACTAACAAGTAAGAAAAAAAAAATAAAAAAAAAATATAAAAAAATAATAAAAAAATGAAATAAGATAAATAAAAAAATAAAAAAATAAAAAAAAACAAATAAAAAATAAAAACTAAAAGAAAAAAAGATAATAAAAAATAAATATAAATATTCAACTAAAAAAAAAAAAAAAAAAACAAAAAAAAATAAGTTAATAAAAACCAAATCTCTAAATCTAAAAAATAGAAATAAAAAAATTATATAAAAACTAAAATCCAATAAAAAAATTAAAACAAATTTAAATACTAAAAAATATATAAATAAAAAAAAAAATGAAGATAAAAATTAATAAACAAAAAAAATATACTAACAAAAAACAATGAAATTAAACAAAAAAAAAAAAAATAAAAAGACTAAAAAAAAAAAACAAAATATTATAAATATATAAAATAAAAAATCTATAAAAAAATAAAAAATAAAATAAATAACTAAATAATAAAAAAGAAAATAAAAAAATAAAATGAAAATAGAAAAAGATATAAAAAAAAAAAACTAAAAGAATGAAAATAAAAAATACTATAAAAAAAAAATATAAAAAAAAATATATTAAAAAATAAAATATAATATATAAATAAATAAATTAAACTAGATAAAAACTAAGTAAAAAACTATAAAAAATAGAAAAAACTATAACTATAAAAAAATTAAATAATTAAAATACAATCTAAATAATAAAACAAAATAAATGAAAAATAAAATAAGAAAATAATAACTAAAAAATTTAAACAATAAAAATAAATAATCTAAGAAAAAAAATACTTAAAAGAAAATAATAAAAAAAAAAATATAAAAACATATATAAAAAATATACTAAAAAAGAATTAATACATTCAAAAACAAAAAAAAAAAACTATATACTAAATACAACATAATAAAATATAATAAAACAAAAAAATAAAATTAAAAAATAAAAAATAAAACAAACAATAAAAAATTATAAAAAATAAAAAAAAAATAAAAATAAAAACAAAAACAATAATAATAAAATAACAAAATATAAAATATAAACAAAAAAAAATAAAATTAAAAAAATATAAATAAAAATATAAATTTCAAATAAAAAGAAAATAAAAAAACGAAAAAAGTAAAAGTATGCTAAGAAAAAAAAAAATTAAATAAACATAAAGTATCAAGAAAATATAACTAATACTCGAAAAAGGTAAAGTATAAAAATAAAAATAAAAAATATATTATAAAATAAAAACTAAAAAAAATAAAAAGAATAAAAACAAATAAAAAAAAAAAAAAAATAGAATAAAAAAATAATAATAAAATGAATAAAAAAAAAATTTAATAAAAATAAAAAAGATATAAAAAATCAAACTAAAAAAACAAAAAAAATATAAAACAAATCAAATAAAAAAACTTATAAAAAAAAAAAAAGAAAAAAAAAAAAAATAATAAATAACATTCTATAAATAAATACATAAAAATTAAAAAAAGATATTAAAAAAAAAAAAAAAATAAAAAATAAAACTAAAATATAAAAAAAAAAATATAATAAAATAAATTTAATTAATAATACTATAACAATTTATAAAAAAAAATAAAAAATAAAATAAAAAAATAAATTAAACTAATAATAATTAAAAAAATAAGCTAAATAAAAAATAATATTTATAAATTATATACCTATAATATTTATAGTGAGTATAACATAAACTAAAAAAATGAAAAATAAAACATTACTATAACAATTATAAAAATAAATAAAAATATAATAAACTAAAAAATAAAAAAAAAAAACAATATAACAATATAATAAATTATAAAACTAAAAAGAAATAAGAAAAAAAGTAAGTAAATAAAATAAATATAAATAAAAAAAAGGAAATATAAAAAACATAAATTATACACTAATATAATAAAAAAAAATAATCTAAAACACAAACAAAGAATATCAAGAGATAAAATAAAAGAAAATAATATAATTAAAATAAATATATAAAATTAACAAAAAAAAAAATAATATAAACTAAAATTATACAAAAAAAAAAAACTAAAAGTAAAAAATAATAAACTAAAAATAAATTAAATAAAAATAAAAAGGATAAATAAAAAAAACTAACAAAATAAAAAGGACTAACTACTAAAATAAAAAAAAAATAAAATACTAATTTAATAAAAAATCAACATAAACTACTACATAAAAAAACGATCATAAACTATAAGAAATATAATAAAATTATAAAAATAAAATAAATACTAAAAAAGAATACATTAATTAAAATTTGTACAAATTAAAAAGAATAAAATTATAAAATAAAAAAAAAAAAATATAAACATAAAGAGATAAATCAAATATAGCTAAAATAAAAAAACTAAAAAAAAAAAGTAAAAAAAAAAAAAAAAAATAAAAAAATTAATATATAAATATTATATATAATATAAATAAAAATAAAAAATCAATAACATAAGGATTAGAAACTAAAAAAAAAAAAATAAATAATAAATAACCAAAAAAATAGTTAAAATAAACAAAAGAATAAACTAAAATCTAAAAATACAAAGAATTAATATAAAAAATAAAAATATTAAAAAATATATAAATAAAAATATAAAAAAAATAAAAAAACTAACTAATGATAAATGAGATAAATGTTTATAAATACATAAAGCACTAATAGCTAAATAAAAATTGTACACGGTGGGAACACTAAAAAAGCTAAAATAAAATAAAAAAATAAAAAAAAATAAAATTAAAAGAAAAAAACTAAAACATAGCAATAAAAAAAGAAGAGAAAAAAAATAAACACTAAATAAAAAATAAAAAAAAAAATAAAAAAAATGAAGAATTAACAATTAAATAAAAACTACTATAACTAAAAAAAATAAAAAATATACTATATTAAAAAATAAATAAAAAAACATTAATTGTAAAAGAAATAAATAATAAAATTAAAATAAAAATAAAAAATCAATATAAACTAAAAAAAAAAATAATATATGAAAATATATAAAAAAACTAAAAAAAAAATAAATATAAATATAAATTAATAAAATACAAAGAAAATAGACTAGTAAGATACATTAAAAAGATATATCAAAAAAAAAAAAAAAAAATAAATATATATAATAAAAAAAAAAGATCAAAAAATAAACTAATTAAAGAATAATAAATATATATAAAAAATAAATAACTAAAATAAAAAATAAAATAAAAAATAATCTAAAAATAATAACTAATAATAAAATAAATAAAAAATATATAAATAAAATAAAAAATATATAAATATTAATAACATAAACCTAGAAATTAAAAAAAACTAAAAAAAAAAAATATAACAAATAAAAATTAATATAAAATAATAAAAAATAAACATACAATTAAATAAAATAATATATAAATAAAACCTACAATAAAATACAATAAAAAAAAAAACTAAAATACAAAAAAATTAATAATATAACAATGAAAATTAATAAAAAAAAAAAAAAAATTAAAAAAATTACAAATCTAAAAATAATGAAATTAATATAATAATATATAATAAAATATAAATATACAAAAAAAAAAAAATATAAAAATAAATAAAAAATAAGTAACAAAAACATATAAAAATAAAAATCAAATAAATAATAAAAAACAAACAAAAAAAACATACACACAATATAAAAAAAAAATTAAAAAAAAAATAAAAAAAAATAGTAAAAAAGTATTACTTAATTTTGATAAAAATCTAAAAAAACAAAAAAAATAAACAAATTAATAAAAATAAGTAATAAATCAAATAACTATTAATAATAAATATATAATAGATATAAAAAAATCTATAAAAATATAAAATAAAAAAAAATAAAACTAATAAAAAAAAGTAAAAAAAAAAATAAAAAAACATTAAATAAAACAAAAATAACAAAAAAATATGAAAATAAAAAATAAAATAAATAACAAAAAAAAAAACTATAACAGAAAAAAAAAACAAAATAAATATAAAAATAAAGAACAATTAAATAACAAATAAACAAAAAAAATTTTAACAATAAAAAAAAAAAAAAAAAAAAAAAAAATAACAAACAAAAAAAAAAAAAAAAATAAACTAACAAAATAAACAATATAAAATAAATGATTAAAGCATATAAAATACATAAATATAAAATTTATAAATAATTAATAACAAAAATATAAACAATACAAATTAATAAAACAAATATTAAAAACAATAAATAAAAAAAAAAAAACAAAAAAATAATCAAATAACATAAAAAACAAAACAAAAAATAAATAAAAAAACAAAAATAAATAAAAAAAAATAAAAAATCAAAAAAAAAAACATAAATAAAAAACATACTAAAACAAAAAAAAAAATAAATATAAAAAAAATCAAAAAAAAAAATAGAATTAAAAACATATTTTAAAAATAAATAAAAATAAAACAATAAAAAATAAACATAAAAAAAACTAATACAAAATAACAAAAAACAAAATAAAATAAAAAAATAAAAAGAAAAAAAAATTAAAATAAATATTAATTATTATAAATAAAAAAAAATATAATAAATAAAAAAAAAAAAATTAAAATAAAAAAAAATAAAAACATACAAAATAAAAAAAAAATTTTTATAATACACAAAATAAAAAAATTATAAACACAAAATAAAAAAAAACAACAAACATAATGACAAACAAAAATAAAAAAAATAAACAAAAAATATATAGTAACAAAAAACAAAAAAAATATAAAGAATGTAATAAATAAATAAACAATTAAAAAAACAAAAATTAACAAACTTAAAAAAATTATATATAAAAAAAAATAACCATATAACTCAATAACGACAAAATTAAAAAATAAATAAAAATTAAAAAAAAAAAAAAAACAAAAAAAAAATAATAAATAATAAAAAAAAAAAAAAAAAAATATAAAACTTAAAAAAAAATTGATAAAAAAAAAAAAATTAATTACAAAAAAAATAAAAAAATACAATAAAAAAATATAAAATTCTATAAAAAATAAAATAATATATAAATAAAAAACAAAAAATATAACCTACAATCAATATTAAAAAACAGTAAAAAAAAAAAAAAATACAAACAAAGAAAAATGATAAAAAAGAAAAAAAAAAAAAAAAAAAAATAAAAAAAAAAAAACAAAACAAAAAAAAAAAGAAAAGAAAAAACAAATAATAAACTACAAAAAATAAAAAAAAAACACTGAAAAAAAAAAAAAACACCAAAAAAATAACAATACAAAATTACAAAATTAAAAAACAAAAAATAGAAAAAAAAAACAATATAAAAAAAAAAACATAAAAAAAAATATAAAAACAAACTAAAAAAAAAAATAAATAAAATAAAAACAAAAAACAAAAAAAATATATAAAAAAAAATTAACATACAAAAACAATAAAAAAAAAAAAAAAATAAAACAAATCAAAATAAAAACAAAACATAAAAACAAAAAATACTAAAAATATAATAATAAAAAATAAAATAAAATTAGTGTGTGTGTAAATTAAAAAAAAAAAATACAATTATTACACAATACTATAACAACAAATAAATATAAAAAAAAAAACAACCAAAAAAAAAATATATAACTAATTATAATAAAACAAAAATAAAAACCAAATACTAAAAACAAAAAATAACAAAAAAAAAAACAAATAGTAAAAACAATAAAAAAAATTTCACACAAAAAGCAAAACAAGCACAAAACAAAAAAAAAAAACAAAATCAAAACAAAAAAAAAAAAATAAACAAAAAAAAAAAAAAAAAAAAAAACAAGCAAAAAAGAACGCAAAAAAATAACAAAAGACATAATAATAACAACAAAATTAAATAAAAAACAATATACAAAATAATGTATAAAAACAACAAAAATAAAAACAGTAACATAAATATAGTTTAAAAAAAAAATACAAAAAATAATAAAAATAAAACAAACAAAAATAAAAAAACAAAAAAAAAAAAAAGAAAAAAAAAAAAAAAAAATAAAAAAAAAAAACTATACATAATGAAGATAATAAATAACAAATTAAAAAACAATACAAATAAAAAAAAAAATATTAAACAAATTCTACAATACAAAATAATAAACACAAAAAAATATAACGTGTACAAAAATAGTGACACAACAAACATAAATAAAAAAAAATATTAAAAATAATAAAAAAAAAAAACTATATACTAAAAATTATCCAGCAAGTAATAAAATAACAATACAATAAAAAAAAAAAAAAAAATTAAAACTAAAAAAAAAAATAAACAATTACAACAAATACAACACATTAACACAAAAGAAGAAAAAAAAAATAAACATAAAACAAAAAAAACAAAAAAAATAAAAAAAATAAAAAAAAAATAAATAAAAAAATATATAAAAAAAACAAAAACATAAAAAAAAATAAATTAAACAAGAAAATATATTTAAACAAAAAAAAAATTATAGAAATAAAAACAAAAAAACAATTTAAAAATATAAACACATATAAAAAAAAAAAAATAAAATTAAAATAAAAAAAAACAACATTAA
>JANFPS010000237.1:0-23795 GCA_024703675.1 Drosophila nebulosa
TCTCACCAATTACCCTTTAAATTTTTCATTTAAACCCAGAAAAATCTTTTTTAACCCAATTTGGGGAAAATCGTAATTTTTAAAATTGGGGGAATTTTCAAAATTTTTGTGCTCTTAAATTTTCCAATTTTTGGGACGATTACAAAAGCCAAGTAAATTAAATAGGCTCCCAGTTTTTTTTCATTTGTCATTCAAACTAAAACTCATTTTAAAACCCCCCTATTGAGAAAATCGTGAATTTGTAATAATTGGTAAGCTAAAATTTTCCTGCTCTTACTTTTTTAAATTTTGGAAAGATTACAAAAACCACGTACATTTAGTAGCTCAAAAAAGTTTTCTTTTTTTGTCCCTTCCAAAACCCAGAAAACTCATTTTAAAACCCCCCCCTTTAAAAAACGTGAATTTTTAATAATTTAAATCTAACTTTTCCGTGCCCCTTACTTTTTCCAAATTTTGGGGCCTTACAAAAAGCCCCGGATCATTAGTAGTTCAACCATTTTTTTAAATTTTTCATTCCCCCCCTTAAAACTCATTTTTTACCACCCATTAAAAAAATCGTGAATTTTTTAAAAATTTAGTAAACTCAATTTTTCCCTGTCTTCCCTTTTTTAAATTTTGGGGATTACAAAAAGGGGTTTAAATTAAATAGGGTTATCCAGTTTATTTTCATTGTCATTCAAAAATGAAAACTCATTTTTAAATTTTTAAAAATCGGAATTTGTAAAAAAAGAGTAACCTTTAACAATACCTTTTTTGTCATTTAAACCTGAAAACTAAATTTTTAAACCCCCTTTTTGAGAAAAACGGTTTAATTTTTCAAAAAGGGGGATTTTTCAAAAAATTTGTGCCTAACTTTGGGCCCAAAAAAATTTGGGGCGATTTTTCAACAGCAAAGCATCAGTAAATAGCTTACCCCGTTTTCTTTCATTTTTCATTTTAAAACCCAAAAACTCATTTGGGGGCCCAATTTTTGAGAAAAACGTGAATTTGGAAAATTGGGGGAATTTTCAAAATTTTCCCCTCTTCTTTTCCAAAATTTTTGGGACCCATTCAAAAGCCCCCTGCTTTAATTTGCTTACCCCGTTTTTTTTTCATTTGTCATTCAAACCCAGAAAACCTCATTTTAAACCCACCCTTTTTAGAAATCGTTTAATTTTTAAAAAGGGGAATTTTCAACTTTTTCCGTGCTTTAACTTTGCCCAATTTTTTGGGGCGATTACAAAACCCCGCAATGCCCTCCAATTAAAAGTTTGCCTTTTAATCCATTTTCTAATTTTTTTGTTATTCCCCAAACCCTAGAAAAATTATTTTGAACCCTTCTATTAAAAAAATCGTGAAATTTTTAAAATTGGTAATTTTCACTTTTCCGTGCTCTTAAATTTTCCAATTTGGGGAATTTAAAGAAAACCCCGTACATTTTTTATCATTCCATTTTCTTACATTTTTCATTCAAACCCAAAAAAATCTTTTGAAACCCCCCTATTGAGAAAACCCTGAATTTGGAATAATTTAGTAATTCAATTTTCCCGGGGCCCCTTACTTTTCCATTTTGGGCGATTACAAAACCCCGTACCCGTTTTGTTGCTCACCCCGTTTTTCTAAAATTTGTTTATTCAAACCTAGAAAACTAAATTTTTTTCCCCCCTTTAAGAAAACGTGAAATTTTTAAATTGGGGTTAAACTCAACTTTTCCGTTTCTTTTAAATTTTCCAAATTTTGGGCGATTACAAAAAGCAAAGGGATCATTTTTTAGCTCATCCAGTTTACTTACCTTTTTCATTCAAAACCCAAAAACTCATTTTAAACCCCCCTTTTGAGAAAAACGTGAAAAGTAAAAATGAGTAAAACTCAACCAATATCCCCCCATTTTTTCTTCAAATTTTGAAAAATCTTTTTTAAACCCCCTTTTTGGGGAAAAACGTGAATTTGTCAAATTGGGGGGTTTTCAATTTTTCCTTTTTCTTTAATTTTTTCCCCCCTATTGGGGATTTTTTAAAAATTAACAAACCCACCCAAAAAGGGGGATTCCCCGTAAAGTAGGGTTATCCAGTTTTCTTTCATTTTTCATTCAACCCAGAAACCTCATTTTGAGCTTTTAAAAAAATCGTGATTTGTAAAATTGAGTATCCCCAATTTTCCCGGGGGCCTTAAATTTTCCCAATTTTTGGGGGAAATTAAAAAAAGCCCCCCCTAAAAGTTATACTCATCCAGCTTACTTAATTTTTCATTTAACCCGAAAACTCTTTTTAACCCACCCATTTAAAAATCGTGAATTTGTAAAATTGAGTAATCTCCAATTTCCCTCTTTTTTTCCAAATTTTGGGAAAAATTAAAACCCCTTTTAAAAGTTATAGCTCACCAGTTTTTCTTTCATTTGTCATTCAAACCTAGAAAACTCATTTTTAACCCCCCTTTTCGAGAAAATTGTGAGTTTGTAAAAATTTAGTTTAAACTCAAATTTTCCGTGGGCCCTTTCTTTTTAATTATGGGAAAATTTCAAAAGGGAGTATCATTTTGTAAACTCATGCCAAGCTTAAAATTAGAAAAATTGGAGTGTTTTAAAAAATTTAGTAATCTCAACTTTTTCCCTGCTCTTACTTTTCCAAAATTTTGGGACGAAATTCAAAAACAGTAAACCTTAAATAGCTTCCCTTTTTCCGTTTTCCAAAAATAAAAATCATTTTTAACCCTTTTCGAGAAAATTGTTTTTTGTAAAATTGGGTAATTCCCCCAAATTTTTTGGTCTACTTTGCCCCAAAAAATTGGGGGCGATTAAAAAAATAAAGTTTTCCCGTTGGTTCTTATCCCGTTTACTTACTTTGGCAATTTAAAAACCCAGAAAAATCATTTTTAACTCACCCATTGAGAAAATCGTGAATTTGTAAGAATTGTGTAATCTCAACTTTTCCGTGGCTTACTTTCTCCCACTATGGGGACAATTACAAAAAGCCACGTATCAGTAGTAGCTCGTCCAGCTACTTTCATTTGTCATTCAAACCTAGAAAACTCATTTTGAACCTACCTATTAAGAAAATCGTGAATTTGTAATAATTGAGTAATCTCAACTTTTCCGTGCTCTTACTTGGCCAATTATGGGACGATTACAAAAAGCTATGTATCAGTTAGTAGCTCATCCAGCTTACTTAGATTTGTCATTCAAACCTAGAAAAGTCATTTTGAACCCACCTATTGAGGAAATCGTGAATTTGTAATAATTGAGTAATCTCAACTTTTCGGCTCTTACTTTCTCCAATTATGGGGGGGGTACGATTACAAAAGCCACGTATCAGTTAGTAGCTTCATCCAGTTTACTTACATTGTATTCAAAACCCTAGAAAACTCATTTGAACCCACTTTTCGAGAAAATTAGTGAGGTTTGTAAAAAAATTGAGTAATCTCAACTTTTCCGTGCTCGTACTTGGCCAATTATGGGACGATAACAAAAAGCTATATATCAGTTAGTAGCTCATCCAGCTTACTTAGATTTGTCATTCAAACCTAGAAGAGTCATTTTGAACCCACCTATTGAGGAAATCGTGAATTTGTAATAATTATGTAATCTCAACTTTTCCGTGCTCTTACTTTTCCAATTATGGGACGATTACAAAAAGCAATGTATCAGTTAGTAGGTCATCCAGTTACTTACATTTGTCAATCAAACCTAGAAAACTCATTTTGAACCCACTTTTCGAGAAAATTGTGAGTTTGTAAAAATTGAGTAATCTCAACTTTTCCGTGCTCTTACTTGGCCAATTATGGGACGATTACAAAAAGCTATGTATCAGTTCAGTAGCTCATTCCAGATTTTACCTTTAAACTCATTTTGAACCCACTTTTCGAAAAAATTTGTGATTTGGCAAACATTGGAGTATTCCCAACTTTTCTGTGCTCTAACTTTGCCAATTTTGGGGCGATTCAAAAAAAAAAAAAAAATAATGATTCAGTTAGTACCATGCCACTTTACTTAATTTGTTCATTCAAAACCTAGAAAACTCATTTTAAACCCACTGTTGAGAAAATCGTGAATTTGTTCGTAATAATGAGTAATCTCAACTCTCCGTAGCTTTTAACTTTTCCAATTACGGGACGATTACAAAAAGCCACGTATCAAGTTAGTAAGCCTCATCCAGCTTACTTAGATTGTTATAATCAAACCTAAGAAAGTCATTTGAACCCACCTATTGAGAAAAACGTGAATTTGTAATAATTGAGTAATCTCAACTTTACCGTGCTCTTACTTTTCCAATTATGGGACGATTACAAAAAGCCACGTATCAGTAAGTAGCTTATCCAGTTTACTTACATTTGTCATTCAAACCTAGAAAACTCATTTTGAACCTACCTATTAAGAAAATCGTGAATTTGTAAAAATTGAGTAATCTCAACCAATATACCTTTATTTGTCATTCAAACCTAGAAAAGTCATTTTGAACCCAATTTTTGAGAAAATCGTGAATTTGTCAAATTGGGGTATTCTCAAATTTTCGTGCTCTAACTTTGCCAATATTGGGACGATTACAAACAAAATGCACAGTAAGTAGTTACCTAGTTTTCGACATTTGTATTCAAACTAGAAAACTCATTTGGAACCCACCTATTGAGAAAATCGTGAATTTGTAATAATTAAGTAATCTCAACTTTTCCGTACTCTTACTTTTCCAATTATGGGACGATTACAAAAAGCCACGTAGCAATTAGTAGCTCATCCAGCTTACTTACATTTGTCATTCAAACCTAAAAAACTCATTTTAAGCCCACCTATTGAGAAAATCGTGAATTTGTAATAATTGAAGTATCTCACTTTTCCGCGCCTCTACTTGGCCAATTATGGACGATTACAAAAAGCTATGTATCAGTTAGTAGCTCATCCAGCTTACTTAGATTTGTCATTCAAACCTAGAAAAGTCATTGAACCCATCTATTGAGGAAACGTGAATTTGTAATAATTATGTAATCTCAACTATTTCCTTAGCTCTTACTTTCCAATTATGGGACGATTACAAAAAAGCAATGATCAGTTAGTAGTCATCAGTTACTTACATTTGTCAATCAAACCTAGAAAACTCATTTTGAACCCACTTTTCGAGAAAATTGTGAGTTTGTAAAAATTGGGTAATCTCAAATTTTCCGTGCTCTTACTTGGCCAATTATGGGACGATTACAAAAAGCTATGTATCAGTTAGTAGCTCATCCAGTTTACCTTAAACTCATTTTGAACCCATTTATCGAGAAAGTCGTGATTTTGTCAAAATTGGGTATTCGAAAAAACTTTCCGGCCTCTAAACTTTGCCAATAATTAGGGACGAATTCAAAAAAAATTAATGCTTTCAGTGGTGGGCTGATCCAGTTTTACTTACATTTTCATTCAAACCTAGAAAAACTCATTTTGAATCATCTATGAGAAAATCGGAATGTCGTAATAATTGGTAATCTCAAACTTCTTCCGTAGCTCTTACCATTGTAATAATGGGGACGATTACAAACAACCCACGTATCCAGTTAGTAGTCATCCAGTTTACTTACATTTGTCATTTTCAAACCTAGAAAAACTCATTTTGAAACACCTATGAGAAATTTCGTGAATTTGTAAAAATTGAGTAATCTCAACCAATATACCTTATTTGTCATTCAAAACTAGAAAAGTCATTTTGAACCAATTTTAAGAAAATCGGGAAATTTGTTCAAATTCGGGGTATTCTCAAAATTTCCGTGCTCTAACTTTGCCAATATTGGGACGATTACAAACAGCAATGCATCAGTAAGTAGCTTACCCAGTTTTCTTACATTTGTCATTCAAGGCTAGAAAACTCATTTGGAACCCACCTATTGAGAAAATCGTCAATTTGTAATAATTGAGTAATCTCAACTTTTCCGTACTCTTACTTTTCCACGTAGCAGTTAGTAGCTCATCCAGCTTACTTACTTTTGTCATTCAAACCTAAAAAACTAATTTTAAACCCACACTATGAGAAAATCGTGCATTGTAAATAATTGAGTCATGCTCAACTTTCCGTGACTGTACTTTTCCAATTGTGGCGGACGATAACAAAAGCCACGTATCAGTAGTAGCTCATTCAGTTTACTACATTTGTGTATTCAACCTAGAAAACTCATTTTGAACCCACTTTTCGCGAAATTTGTGAGTTTGTAAAAATTGAGTAATCTTAACTTTTCCGTGCTTTTACTTGGCCAATTATGGGACGATTACAAAAAGCAATGTATCAGTTAGTAGCTCATCCAGCTTACTTAGATTTGTCATTCAAACCTAGAAAACTCATTTTGAACCCAACTATTGAGAAAATCGTGAATTTGTAATAATTGAGTAATCTCAACTTTTCCGTGCTCTTACTTTTCCAATTATGGGACGATTACAAAAAGCAATGTATCAAGTAGTAGGTCATCCAGTTTACTTACATTTGTCAATCAAACCTAGAAAACTCATTTAGAACCCATTTTTACGACAAAATTGGTGAGTTGTAAAAATTGAGTATCTCAACTTTTCCGCTCGCTCTATTGGCCAATTATGGGACGATCTTACAAAAAGCTATGTATCAGTTAGTAGCCTCATCCAGCTACTACATTTTGTAATTCAAACTAGAAAGCTCATTTTAAAACCACCTATTGAGAAAATCGTGAATTAGTAATAATTGAGTAATCTCAACTTTCCGTGCTCTTACTTTTCCGATTATGGGACGATTACAAGAAGCCACGTACCAGTTAGTAGCTCATCCAGTTTACTTACATTTGTCATCAAACTAGCAAACTATTTTGAACCCTATTGAGCAAATCGTGAATTTGTAAAAATTGAGTAATCTCAAAACCAATATACCTTTTATTTGTCAGTCAAACCTAGAAAACTCATTGTTGAACCCACTTTTTGGAGAAAATCGGAATCTGTCAAAATGGGGTATTCGCAAATTTCCGCTGCTCTACTTATGCCAAAGTGGGCGATTACACACAACAATGCACAGTTAAGTGCTTACCCAGTTTTCTTACATTTGTCATTCAAAGCTAGAAAACTCATTTGGAACCCACCTATTGAGAAAATCGTGAATTTGTAATAATTAAGTAATCTCAACTGTTGTTTCGACTCTTACTCTTTTCCAATTATGGGACGATTACAAAAAGCCACGTAGCAGTTAGTAAGCTCATCAGCTTACTTGACATTTGTCATCAAACCTAAAAAAAACTCATTTAAGCCACCTATGAGAAAATCGTGAATTTGTATAATTGAGTAAATCTCAACTTGTTCCGTGCTCTTACTTTTACAATTATGGACGCTTACAAAAAGCCACGATCAGTTAGTAGCTCATCAGTTTATTACAATTTATTATTCAAACCTTAGAAAACTCATTTGAACCCACTTTCGAGAAAATTGTGAGTTTGTAAAAATTGAGTAATCTCAACTTTTCCGTGCTCGTACTTGGCCAATTAAGGATCGATTACAAAAAGCTTTGTATCAGTTAGTAGCTCATCCAGCTAACTTAGATTTGTCATTCTAACCTCAGAAAAGTCATTTTGAACCCACTATGAGGCGAATCGGAATTTGTAATAATGAGTAATCTCAACTTTTCCGTAACTCTACTTTTCCAATTATGGAGATTACAAAAAGCAATGTATCAGTTAGTAGGTCATCCAGTTTACTTACATTTGTCAATCAAACCTAGAAAACTCATTTAGAACCCATTTTTCGAGAAAATTGTGAGTTTGTAAAAATTGGAGAATTCAACTTTCCGTGCTCTTACTTGGCCAATTATGGGACGATTACAAAAAGCAATGTATCAGTTAGTAGCTCATCCAGTTTACCTTAAACTCATTTTGAACCCACTTTTCGAGAAAATTGTGATTTTGTCAAAATTGGGTATTCCCAACTTTTCTGTGCTCTAACTTTGCCAATATTGGGACGATTCAAAAAAAAAAAAAAAAAATAATGTTTCAGTTAGTTGCTCATCCACTTTACATACATTTGTCATTCAAACCTAGAAAACTCATTTTAAACCCACCTGTTGAGAAAATCGTGAATTTGTAAAAATTGAGTAATCTCAACTTCTCCGTGCTCTTACTTTTCCAATTATGGACGATTACAAAAAGCCACGTATTCAAGTTAGAGCTCCTCAGCTTACTTAGATTTTTATCAAACCTAGAAAAGTCATTTTGAACGCAACCTCCCCATATTGAGAAAAAAACGTGCATTGTAATAATTATGTAATCTAAACTTTTCCGTGCTCTTACTTTTCCAATTATGGGACGATTACAAAAAGCAATGTATCAGTTAGTAGGTCATCCAGCTTACTTACATTTGTCATTCAAACCTAGAAAACTCATTTTAAACCCACCTATTGAGAAAATCGTGAATTTGTAATAATTGAGTAATCTCAACTTTTCCGTGCTCTTACTTTTCCAATTATGGGACGATTACAAAAAGCCACGTATCAGTTAGTAGCTCATCCAGTTTACTTACATTTGTCATTCAAACCTAGAAAACTCATTTGAACCCACTTTTCGAGAAAATGTGAGTTTGTAAAAATGAGTAATCTCACTTTCCGTGCTCTTTACTTGGCCAATTATGGGACCGATCAAAAAGCTATGTATCAGTTAGTAGCTCATCCAGCTTACTTAGATTTGTCATTCAAACCTAGAAAACTCATTTTGAACCCACCTATTGAGGAAATCGTGAATTGTAATAATTGAGTAATCTTAACTATTCGTGCCTCTTACTTTTCCAATAATGGACGATTACCAAAAAGCCGTATTCAGTTAGTAGCCATCCAGCTTACTTAGATTTAGTCATTCAAACCTAGAAAACTCATTTGAACCCACCTATTGAGAAAAATCGGGAATTGTAATAATTGAGTATCTTAACTTTTCGCTGCTCTACTTTTCCAATTAGGGACGATTACAAAAGCCACACAGCAAGTTGTAGCTCATCCAGCTACTTACAATTTGTTCATTCAAACCTAAAAACTCATTCTTAAACCCACTGATTGGAGAAAACGTGAATTTGTAATAATTGAGTAATCTCAACTTTTCCGTGCTCTTACTTTTCCAATTATGGGACAATAACAAAAAAGCCACGTATCAGTTAGTAGCTCATCCAGTTTACTTACATTTGGTATCAACCTAGAAAACTCATTTTAAACCCACTTTTCGAGAAAATTGTGAGTTTGTAAAAATTGAGTAATCTCAACTTTTCCGTGCTCTTACTTGGCCAATTATGGGACGATTACAAAAAGCTATGTATCAGTTAGTAGCTCATCCAGCTTTCTTAGATTTGTCATTCAAACCTAGAAAACTCATTTTGAACTCATCTATTGAGAAAATCGTGAATTTGTAATAATTGGGTAATCCCAAGTTTTCCGTGCTCTTACTTTTCCAATTATGGGACGATTACAAAAGCCACGTATCAGTAAGTAGCTTATCCAGTTTACTTACATTTGTCATTCAAACCTAGAAAACTCATTTTGAAAACCCTATTGAGAAAATCGTGAATTTGTAAAAATTGAGTAATCTCAACCAATATACCTTTATTTGTCATTCAAACCTAGAAAACTCATTTTGAACCCAATTTTAAGAAAATCGTGAATTTGTCAAATTGGGGTATTCTCAAATTTTCCGTGCTCTAACTTTGCCAATATTGGGACGATTACAAACAACAATGCATCAGTAAGTAGCTTACCCAGTTTTCTTACATTTGTCATTCAAAGCTAGAAAACTCATTTGGAACCCACCTATTGAGAAAATCGTGAATTTGTAATAATTGAGTAATCTCAACTTTTCCGTACTCTTACTTTTCCACGTAGCAGTTAGTAGCTCATCCAGCTTACTTACATTTGTCATTCAAACCTAGAAAACTCATTTTAAACCCACCTATTGAGAAAATCGTGAATTTGAATAATGAGTAATCTCAACTTTTCCGTGCTCTTACTTTTTCCAATTGTGGGACGCTACAAAAAGCCACGTATCAGGTAGTAGCTCATTCAGTTATTACATTGTTATTCAAACCTAGAAAACTCATTTTGAACCCACTTTCGAGAAAATTGTGAGCTTGTAAAAAATTGAGTAAATCTCAACTTTTTCGGCTTTTAACTTGGCCAATTATGGGACGATTACAAAAAAGCTTAAGTATCAGTTAGTAGCTCATCCAGACTACTAGATTGTCATTCAAACCTAGAAAACTCATTTTGAACTCACCTATTGAGAAAATCGTGAATTTGTAATAATTGATTAATCTCAACTTTTCCGTGCTCTTACTTGGTCAATTATGGGACGATTACAAAAAAGCAAGTATCAAATAGTAGGCATCCAGTTTACTTACATTTGTCAATCAAACATAGGAAAACTCATTTAGAACCCATTTTCGAGAAAAATGCTGAGTTTGTACAAAATTGAGTATCTCAACTTTTCCGTGCTCTTACTGGCAATTATGGGACGATTACCAAAAAGCTATGTATCAGTAGATAGCCTCATCCAGTTTACCTTAACTCATTTTGAACCCACTTCGAGAAAATTGTGATTTGTCAAAATGGGTATTCCCAACTTGTCTGTGCTATAACTCTTGCAATATTGGGACGATTAAAAAAAAAAATAATGTTTCAGTTAGTTGCTCATCCAGTTTACTTACATTTGTCATTCAAACCTAGAAAACTCAGTTAAACCCACACTGGTGAGAAAGATCCGTGCAATTTAGTAATAATGAGTAATCTCAACTTCTCCGTGCTCTTACTTTTCCAATTATGGGACGATTACAAAAAGCACGTATCAGTTAGTAGCTCATTCAGTTTACTTACATTTGTATTAATTCAACCTAGAAAAACTCATTTGAAACCCACTTTTCGAGCAAAATTGTGAGCTTGTAAAATTGAGTAATCCAACCTTTTTTCGTGCTCCTTACTTGGCCAATTATGGGGACGATTACAAAAAGCCTATGTATCAGTTAGTGCTCATCCAGTTTACTTAAATTTGTCATTCAAAATAGAAAATCATTTTGAACCCACCTATTGAGAAAATCGTGAATTTTTAAAAATTTAGTAATCTCAAAAGTATAAAACCTTTTTTGTCATTCAAAAACCCAGAAAACTCATTTTAAACCCAAACCCATTGAAAATCGTGAATTTGTAATTTGATTTAAACTCAAAATTTTTTCCCGGGGTCTACTTTTTCGATTATGGGACGATTACAAAAAGCCAAAGTATAGTTAGTAGCTTTATTTCCCTTTACTTACATTTGTCTTAAAACAAAAAAAAAACCCTTTTAAAACCCACCTATTGAGAAAATCGTGAATTTGTAAAAATTGAGTAATCTCAACCAGTATACCTTCATTTGTCATTCAAACCTAGAAAACTCATTTTGAACCCACCTATTGAGAAAATCGTGAATTTGTAAAAATTGTGTAATCTCACCTTTTCCGTGCTGTTACTTTTCCCAAATTTTGGGGGCGATTACAAAAAACCAGTGCAGTTTGTAGCCTCCAGGGATATTTACTTTTGTCCTTTAAACCTAGAAAAAAATCATTTTTAAACCCGAAAATCTGAATTTTTTAATAAATTTAGTAAACCCAACCTTTTTTTGCTCTTACCTTTTCGATTAGTTATCAGTTTTGTAGCTCATCCCGGTTTTCTTTCATTTGTCATTCAAACAAAAAAAACTCCCTTTTGAAAACCCCCCTATTGGATTTTTTTTTTGGGGGGGGGGGCGTGAATTTGTAAAAAAATTTATTAAACTCAACCCTATACCTTTATTTTTTCATTTAAACCTAGAAAACTCAATTTTTAACCCTCCTTTTCGGGGAAAACTGAATTTGTTTAAAAGGGGGGATTCCCAAATTTTTGGGGGGGCTCAAAAATTTGCCCAATTTTTGGGCGATTTTCAAAAAGCAATGCATCAGTAAATACTTATCCAGTTTTCCCTAAAAATTTTCATTCAAACCCAGAAAAATCATTTTTAACCCCCTTTTTGAGAAAATCGTGAATTTGGAAAAAATTGAGAATCCCAAATTTTTAAATGCTTTTACTTTTCCCAATTTTGGGGCCCCCCCAATTTCAAAAATTTCGTAGCAGTTGTAGCTCATCAAATTTACTTTCATTTGTCTTCCCCCTAGAAAACCCATTTTTAAAAACCCCCCTTTTTGGGGAAAAATTTGGAATTTGTAAAATTGATTAAACTCCCAACCCGTATACCTTTATTTTTTCTTTAAACCTAGAAAAATCATTTTAAACCCAACCCATTGAGAAATCGTGAATTTGTAAAAACTGTGTAATTCACCTTTCCCGTGCTGTTTTCTTTTTCCCAAATTTTGGGACGATTAAAAAAGCCCCCGTATCAGTTGTATCATCCTTTACTTTCATTTTTCATTTTAAACCTAGAAAAATCATTTTAAAACCCCCATTGGAAAATCGGTGAATTTGTAATAATTGAGTAATCTCAACTTTTTAGTGCTCTTACCTTTTCGATTATGTTATCAGTTAGTAGCTCATCCAAATTTCTTAAAATTTTTTCATTCAAAAAAAAGAAAAAACCCCCAATTTTAACCCACCTATTGAGTAATCGTGAATTTGGGGCAAGTTGATTAAAACTCACCCGTATACCCTTTATTTGTCATTCAAACCAGAAAAATCATTTTTTAACCCTCTTTTCGAGAAAATCGTGAATTTTTTTCAAAATTTGGGGATTCTCAACTTTTTCCCTCTTTTAAATTTGCCAATTTTTGGGACCCCTTAAAAAACGCAATAAGTAAGTAGGGTTTTCCAATTTTTACATTTGATTCAAAACCCAGAAAACTCATTTTTTAAAATTTCCCATTTAAAAAAATCGTGAATTTTTAATAATTTAGTAATCTCAACTTTTTCCCTGCCTAACTTTGCCAAAATTAAAAAATTTTTAAAAAAACAATGTTTTTAGTAGGAGCTCAAAACCCGTTTACTTTCATTTTTCCCTTCAAACCCAGAAAAAAATCATTTTAAAAAATTAAAAAAACTCAACTTTTCCCTGGGTCTTACTTTTCCGATTTTGGGAAAGATTTCAAAAAACAAGTTCATTTTGTAGCTCATTTAGTTTACTTACATTTTTCACGAAAACCCAGAAAAAATTATTTTTTTTCATTTCCAGTTAGTAGCCCTTTAGTTTTAAACCCTTTTTTGTCATTCAAACCTAGAAAAAACCCTTTTGAAACCCCCTTTTTGAAAAAACGGAATTTTTTAAAAATTGATTAATCTCAAATTTTCCCTTTCTCTTACTTTTTTCCCAAAATTTTGGGGCGATTACAAAAGCCCTATCAAATTAGTAGCCCATTCCCGTTTATTTTCCTTTTTTCATTCCAAAAAACCCAGAAAACTTAAAAATGGGGATTTCCCAAAAGTTCCGGGGGGGTCTAACTTTTCCAATATTGGGACGATTTAAAAAAAAAAACGTTTTTAAATTAGTAGCGTATCCAGTTTACTTACATTTGTCCATTCAAACCTAGGAAAACTCAAATTAAAACCCCCTATTGGGTAAAATCGTGAAATTTTTAAAATTGATTTAAACTCAAATTTTTCCCTGCTTAACCCTTTTTCCCTATTGGGGCAAAATTTAAAAAAAGCAATGCATTAGTAAATAGCCACCCATTTTTTTTTAATTTGGGCTCCAAAAAATAGAAAAATTATTTTTTATCGTACAGTTAGGGCTCATCCAGTTAACTTTTTTTTGTCATTTCCAAATTTGGGAAAAACATTTTTAAACCCCCCTATTGAAAAAATCGTGAATTTGTAAAAATTTTTGTAAAACTCAAAACCCGTATACCTTCATTTTCCCTTCAAGCCTAGAAAAATCATTTGAACCCCCTTATCGAGAAAATCTGAATTTGTATAATTTAGTAATTCAACTTTTCCGTGCTCTTACTTTTCCCAAAATTGGAAAAATTCCCCAAAAAGCAAGGGATCAGTTTGTAGCCCCTCTATTTTTTTTTCATTTGTCATTCAAACGTAAAAAAAATTATTTTGAACGCACTTTTTTGAGAAAAAACGCGAATTTTTTTAAAACTTGATAATCTCAACTTTTCCGTGCTCTTAAATTTGCCAAATTGGGACGATCACAAAAAAACAATTTTCAGTTTTGTAAGGGTTATGCAGTTTACTTTCTTTGTCATTCAAACGGGGAAAAAACCTATTTTCAAAACCCCCTTTTTGGAAAATTTGTTAATTTGTAAAAATTGGGGTAATCTCAACTTTTCCCTGCTCTTCCCTTTCCAACATTGGGACGATCGCAAAAAGCAATGTATTTAGTTTGTAGCTCACTAGTTTTTTTCATTTTTTCCTTTAAAAAGTAGAAAACTTGTATTGAAAGCACTTTTTTGGGGAAAAAACGCGAGTTTTTTAAAACTTGAGTAATTTTCAAATTTTCCCTTTTCCCTTATTTTTCCAAAATTGGGACGATCACAAAAAGCAAGTATCCAAGGGTTTGTAGCTTGTGCAGTTTTCTTTTATTTTTCATTTAAAAGTAGAAAAATTATTTTAACCCCCCCCTTTTTGAGAAAAATTTTTTGGGTTTTTAAAAACTTGAGTAATTCCAAATTTTCCCGGGGAAATTTCTTTTCCCAAAATTGGGAAGATCACAAAAAACAATGTAAACAGTTAGTAGCTCATCTATTTTTTTTCCCTTTATCTTCAAAAGTAGAAAAAATCATTTTTGAACCCACTTTTGAGGAAAAAACGGAATTTTTTAAAAAGGAGTATTCTCAAATTTTCCGGTCTAACTTTGCCAATAAATTTAAAACGATTTTAAAAAACAATGTTTCAGATAGGAGCTCAAACCCTTTTTTTCATTTGTCATTCAAAAACCCAGAAAACTCATTTTAAACCCAAAATATTGATAAAATTTTTTTGAAAATTTTTAAAAATTTAGTAATCTCAACTTTTCCGGGGCACTTAATTTGGCCCCCTTTTGGGGCGAATACAAAAAGTAATGTATCAGTTTTGTAAACTCCTTCCCGTTTACTTAAATTTTTCATTTTTAAACCCAAAACCCCTTTTGAACCCACCTATTTTAGAAAAACGTAAATTTTTAAAAAATTTGGGAATTTCAACAAGTATAAATTATTTGTCATTCAAGCCCAGAAAAAAACCATTTTTAACCCCCTTTTCCCAGAAAATCGTGAATTTTTTTCAAAATGGGGTATTCTCAACTTTTCCGTGCTCTAACTTTGCCAATTTTGGGACGATTACAAACAGCAATAAGTAAGTAGTTTATCCAATTTTCATACATTTGTCATTCAAACCTAGAAAACTCATTTTGAAAATTACCTATTAAGAAAAAACGTGAATTTTTAATAATTGAGTAATCTCAAATTTTTTGTGCTTTACTTTTTCCCAAATTTTGGGACGTTAAAAAGCCACGTATCAGTTAGTGCTTATCCAGCTTTCTTTTCATTTGACATTCAAAAATAAAAACTCCTTTTGAAACCCCCCTATTGAGAAAAAAACGTGGGAATTTTTAATTAAATTTAGTAAATTTAATTTTTTTGTGCTTTTACTTTCGATTTTGGGACATTACAAAAAACAATGAAAACAGTTTTGTAGCTCCCCGTTACTTACAAATTTTTCCCCCCAAACTAAAAACCTTTTGAAAACCCCCCTTTTTCCAGAAAATTTTTGAATTTGGAAAAAAAAAGTAAACCCCAAATTTTTCCCTTCTCTTTTACTTTTTCCCAAATTTTGGGCCCATTTCAAAAAACCATTTAAAACCCAAAAATACTTTATTAAACCCCCCTATTGATAAATCGGAATTTAATAATTGAGTAATCTAATTTTCCAGCTCTTACTTTGCGAATTTTGGGGCGATTACAAAAAGACGTACAGTTAGTAGCTAAACCAGTTTATTACATTTGCATTAAAAACATAAAAAAAACAAATTTTAAAACCCCCCTATTTAAAAATCGTGAAAATTTTTAAAAATTGGTTTAAAGTCAAAACCCGTATAAACCCTTTATTTTTTCATTTAAACCCAAAAACCCTTTTGAACCCACCATTGAGAAAAAAGTGGGAAATTTTTAAAAATTGTTTTAATCTCACCTTTTCCCTGGGTTACTTTTTCCCAATTAAAGGACGATTACAAAAAAACCACGTAGCAGTTAGTAGCTCACCCGTTTTCTTTCATTTTTCATTTAAAACCCAAAAAAACTCATTTTTAAAAACCCCCCCCATTGAGAAAAAACGTGAATTTGTAAAATTTATAATCTCAACTTTTTTTGGGTTTTACCCTTTTTGTTATGTTATAATTGTAGCTCATCCCGTTTACTTACATTTGGGCATTCAAACAAAGAAAATCATTTTGAACCCACCCATTTGGGGAATGTGAATTTTTTAAAAATTTATTAAAACTCAACCAGTTCCCCTTTATTTGTCATTCAAAACCCAGAAAAATCATTTTGAACCCCCTTTTGAGAAAATCGCGAAAAAGGGGGGAAAAATGGGGGATTTCCAATTTTCCCCTGCCTAACTTTTCAAAATTTTTGGACGATTAAACAGCATCATCATCAGTAAGGGAGCTTATCCAGTTTTCATACAAATTTTTATTTTAAACCTAGAAAATCCTTTGAACCCCCTTATTGAGAAAATCGTGAATTTGGGAATAATTTAGTAATCTCAAATTTTTCGTGCTTACTTTTCCAAATTTTAAGGGCGATTAAAAAACAGCAATGCAAACAAATAGGTAGCTTTTCCAATTTTATACATTTTTCATTCAAACCCAGAAAAAATCATTTAAAAAACCCCCCCATTGAGAAAACGGAAATTTTGAATAAATTTAGTAATCCCCAACTTTTTTCCCTGGGTCTTTCTTTTTCCCATTATGGGAAAGTTACAAAAAACCACGTAAACAGTTTAGTAGCTCATCCCCCTTTTCTTTCATTTGTCATTCATACCTAGAAAACTCTTTTAAAAACCCCCCATTGGAAAATCCCGGGTTTGTAAAAATTGATTAAACTCAACCATATCCTTCATTTGCATTCAAACCCAAAAACTCATTTTGAACCCCCTTTTTGAGAAAATCGTGGGAAATTTTTTAAAAAGGGGTATTCCAAATTTTCCCTGCTATTTCTTTGCCAATATTGGGGGCGATTACAACAGCAATGCTCAGTAAGTAGGTACCCCCGTTTTTTACATTTGTCATCCAAAACCTAAAAAACTTAAATTTTTTATCATGTACCAGTTAGTAGCTCCCAGTTAAACCCTTTATTTGTCATTCCCCAAAACCCAGAAAAATTTATTTTTAACCCCCCATTGGGGAAAATCGTGGGAAATTTTTAAAAATTGAGTTATTGATAAAAACGTGGGAAATTTTTAAAAATTGAGTAATCCCCAAATTTTCCATGCTCTTACTTGGGCAATTATGGGGCGATTACAAAAAAAAAAATGTATCGTTATTAGCCCCAAACAGTTTACGTTCATTTGTTCCCTTCAAAACCCAAAAAACTCATTTTGAACCCACTTATTTGGGAAAATTTGAAATTTTTTTAAAAATTGTGTAACCCCAATTTTTTCCCTGCCCTTTCTTTTTCCCAATTTTGGGGCGATTACAAAAAACCCGTATCAGTTAGTAGCCCATCCCTTTATTTAATTTGTCCATTCAAACCCAGAAAACTCAAAAAGGGGGGTCCCAACTTTTCCCCTGCCTTTTAACTTTTCCAAAATTTAAACGGTTTAAAAAAAAGTGTTTCAGTTTGTAGCTAATCCCCCCTTTTTTTTACATTTTTCATTTAAAAAAGCAAACTCAAAAGTAAAACCCCCCTCTTTATAAAAACGTAATTTGTAAAAATTGGGGTAAACTCAACTTTTCCGTGCTATAACTTTTCCCCAAAATTGGGACGATTACAAACAGCAAAGCATCATTAAAATAGCGTACCCAGTTTTCTTTCATTTGTCATCCAAACCTAGAAAACTTATTTTGTATCATGTACCAGTTAGTAGCTCATCCAGTTAACCTTCATTTGTCATTCAAACCTAGAAAACTCATTTAAACCCCCCTTTTTGAAAAAAACGTGAATTTGTAAAAATTTAGGGAATCTAAATTTTTTCCCTGCTCTTTCTTTTCAAATTTTTGGGGCGATTCAAAAGCCACGTATCAGTTATTAGGGCCCTCCCCCTTTCTTTTCATTTGTCATTAAACCCAGAAAACTCATTTTAAAACCCCCCCCATTTGGGAAAACGGGAATTTTGAAAATTGATTTTCTTTAAATTTTTGGCTCTTTCTTTTTTTCCCATTTGGGGCCCATTACAAAAAAAAATGTCCCCAGTTTTTTAGCTCATCCAGTTTACTTCATTTTTCATTCATTTCCTAGAAAAAATCATTTTAAACCCACCTTTTTGAGAAAATCGTGAAATTTTTAAAAATTGAGTAATCTCAAAATTTTCCCGGGGGGGGCCACTTTTCCGATTTTGGGACGATTACAAAAAAGGGACGTATAAGGTTTGTAGCTCTCCACTTACTTACATTTGTCATTCAAACCCAGAAAACTTTATTTTAAACCCCCCTTTTTAAAATCGTGAATTTGTAAAAATTGAGTAATCTCAACCAGTATACCTTCATTTGTCATTCAAACCTAGAAAACTCATTTTGAACCCACTTTTCGAGAAAATCGTGAATTTTTCAAAATGGGCTATTCTCAACTTTTCCGTGCTATAACTTTGCCAATATTGGGACGATTACAAACAGCAATGCATCAGTAAGTAGCGTACCCAGTTTTCTTACATTTGTCATCCAAACCTAGAAAACTTATTTTGTATCATGTACCAGTTAGTAGCATCCATTACCTTCATTGTCATTCAAACCCAGAAACTCATTTTGAACCACTTATTGAGAAAATCGTGAATTTGTAATAATTGAGAATCTCAACTTTTCCGTGCTCTTACTTTTCCAATTATGGGACGATTACAAAAAGCCATGTATCAGTTAGTAGCTCATCCAGCTTATTTACTTTTGTCATTTAAACCTAGAAAACTCATTTTGAACCCCCCTTTGAAAAATGGGGAAATTTGTAAAATTGAGAAAATCCCCCTTTTCCCGTGTTCTTACTTGGCCAATTTGGGACGATTACAAAAAGCAATGTACATTTCGTAGTCTCCATTTACCTTCATTTGTCATTCAAACCTGAAAACTCATTTTAAACCCACTTTTCGAGAAATCGTGAATTTGAAAAAAGGATTTTCTCAACTTTTCCGTGCTCAAAAAACTTTCCCCAATATTAAGACGTTTTTAAAATCAAGTTTCAGATTAGCTCAACATTTACTTTCATTTGTCTTCAAACCTAGAAAACCTTTTTAACCCCCTTTGGGGGGGGGGGATAAAATCTTGTTTTATAAAAATTGAGTAACCCAATTTTTTCCGTGCACTTATTTGGGCCCAAATTAGGGGGCATTAAAAAAAGTAAGTATCGTTAGTGCTCACCCATTTCTTACTTTTCTTTTTAAAAACCTAAAAACCCATTTTAAACCCACCTTTTGGACAATCGGAATTTGAAAATTGGAAATTTTCAAAAGTATACCTTTTTTGTTTTTAAGCCTAGAAAACATTTTTGAACCCATTTTCGAAAAAATCGTAAATTTTTTTCAAATGGGGATTCTAAACTTTTGTGCTCTAATTTTCCCCAAAATTTTGGGACGATTAAAAAACAGCAAAAAGTAATAGTTTATCCTTTTTCATACTTTTGTATTCAAACCAAAAAACTCATTTTGAACCCCTTATTGAAAAAAACGTGATTTGAAATAATTGAGTAATCTCAATTTTCGTGCTCTTACCTTTAAAAATTATGGGACAAATTAAAAAAAAGCCAGTATCATTTTGGGTAGCTCTTTCCAGCTTTTTTACTTTTTTTCTTTTAAAACCCAAAAAAAACCCCATTTTAAACCCCAAACCAAATTGAAAAAAAATCGTAAATTTGTAAAAATGGGGGTATTCTAAATTTTTTCCGGTCAAACTTTGCCAATATTAAGACGTTTTTTAAAAAACCCTGTACCAGTTAGTAGCTCATCCAGAACCTTTATTTGTCATTAAAACCCTAGCAACTTTTTTAAAAAAAAACTTTTTAAAAAATTCGTAAATTTTTATAAAAATTAAATTTAATCTCAATTTTTTCCATGCTTTTACTTGGTAAATTTAATGGGACGTTACAAAAAAACCTGTATCAGTTTTACTCATCCATTTAAACGTTCATTTGCCTTTTCAAACTAGAAAACTCTTTTTGAACTGGGACGTCTGCAAAAATTGCCTTCAAAAAAAAGCCACTTTGAGTACTTTCGAATTGAGTAGAATTTTGGGTGGTAAAAAAGGGACAAAAATGAAAAGGAAATGTGTATAGTACTTTTTCGTTTAGACAACTTTTTGTTTTTCGTCTCGAAAAAGAAGTATCACGAAAGGAGAGAAAATAAAATAAAAAACTTCGAGACATTGGGAACTACCCCAAGTAGTTCGCAGAATACTTTTTGTCCTCATTTGTGCTTTTGGGAAAATTGTGTGCGACGTGGGGAAAGGGAAGGCGAAGACCCCCCAAAAGAAATGTATGTTTTTGTGGGCCCAAATGCCACCGGGTTTGTTTTTGTGTTTTTTTTTTTTTTAAAAGTTGGGGTTCAGTATTAAAACCAGTTTACCGTCTAAAAAATTGTTTTTTGTTTTGATATTTGCAGTTTTTAATATTTTTTTTGTTTAAAAATACATATACATATATAATTTAGGAGGGGCGCGTTGTTAAAAGCACAAAAATAAAAAAAATGCTACAAAGGGATTGTCGGGTTTAACTGATAAAAGGGGGGCGAAGCGAAGTGGGGGCGTTTATTTTGCAAAAAAAAAAAACGAATGGGGAATTGATTTGAAGGGTTTTCTTTTTTGCTTGAAAAATTTTTTTTTTGGGGGGGGGGGGTTTTGGGAATTTTTTCAGGTACAATCCAATTTGGAAAAAAACAAAATTGTACATTTTTAAACCCGGCCCGAAAAGCAGAGAAAATTTTCAAAATCGAAACAAATTCGAAAAAAAGGGCATGAGGTTTTTAAATTTTTGTTCCCCGAAGGGTAAAAAAAAATTGTCCCCCCTTTTTTAAAAAAATTGCAAGTTTCCGGACCAAAATTTTGCATTTTTTGAAAAGTGGGGCAATTTTTGGTAGTAATGCCCGACGTCGAGAAATTGCAAAGGGCATCCAACAACTATATAAAGGGAAATAGGTGCAATATACGACAAAACATTTGGGGAAACCGTTTCAAGATAAATTTTAAAAAAGGGAAAGATTTTTTGGATAGGGCCTTTCCCGTGACATATGGACGACAATTTTTTGAAATCGTTTTATTTGCCCTTTTAACCAAACACTACATAAGGAGGAGCCTCTTGTTGACAGTTTATTACCCCATGAAGTCAATAAAGGAAGTCCCTGCCCGGGTATGTATTTTATTTTTAATATTAATATGTAAAAGTTTTAAAATTCATTTTTCTTTGTTTAGGTGCAAATGTAGTCCCAAAAAAATCGGCGACATTTTAGGGTTTTTGGGATGGCCCTTCGAAAAGGAAAATCCAGTTATTGTTACTGATCGTGGGTCCAACGGGTTAAACCCTTTCGCAATTTTTTAAAAAAAAATTCTTGTGTAAATCATTTATTGAAAAAAAGGGCCGTCGAGAAATTAAAATTTAGTTGTTTTCCCGGCTTGCAAATATTTTATCACATTTTTACAAAGGTGGTGAAGTATTTTTTAAAAAAACTGGGCTAATTTTTCTTTTTGGGGCTCTCGCTAAAAAACTTTTTTCCCAAAACGCTGGGAAAACCCTAACTATTTTTCTTAAGGGCAGTAGATGTAATTTGGGCGGAAAAAATTTCAATTTTTAAAGGAAAAAGGGCAAAAATATAGAATTGAAGGGAAATTAAAAAGAATAAAATTTTGCTGCCATGTCTGTCTTTAAAAAAGCATTTTAAAACGTTTTCCCAAAAAAAAGAAACAGTTTTAAAAGCCCCCCCCCCCCCCATATTCATTTGGGGGTTTTACCAAAAATATATAATTTAAAAAAAAAAAAGTTTAGTTTCGAATACAGTGGGTATTTAACTAAATTTAACAATGAAGTTTCCCCACGATCTTTAATTTTGGGGTACAATTAAATCCAAATTTTTTCAAAATTTTCAAGAAATTTCATTGTTTTTGTTTCCACCAACAAATAAGCTAAAGCAATTTTCTCAAATGAAAAGGGAAAAAAACAATTAAAAGACTGCAAAAATTAAGCAGAAATTTTTTTTGTGAGTCAAGTTGTGAAACTTTTTAAACTCAAACAGCTAGCGAAAGAATTTGATGATTCCCTAGAAGCTTTTCCGGTTAACTCAAAACAGATCAGAAATTTAAAAGGGAAAAAGCAGGGGTATACAAACAAAATGTTTTCCCTACTAACCAATTTTTTTACGTTTGGCCTGGTTTGGGAAAATGCCAAACATTTTTTTCCCCAATTCCCCGCATAAAACCACTGCCAAAAATTTTGTAAACCCCGCCAGCAGCGCGCTTTTTGAGAGAACTTTTTCAATCGCAAGAAACTTAATAACAGAAAAGCGAGTTTAAAACTTTTAATCCCAAAAAACATTAAAAAATTATGTTTTTTTTAAAAACAAAAATTAAAATTTTATGTAATAAATAATTATAAATTAAATAATTCACAACAAAAAAAAAATTTCTATATTTTTTTATTTTTTCCTCTTTCTTTTAAAAAAATAAAAACAGCAGAAAACAGGCCCCGTCAATATTTTGAAAGTATTTTAAATACAACATTTTTAATTTCTTCTGTGCTCCCCTCCCCACCCTTCGTTTCTTTTTGGGTATTTTTTCAGAGCCGAGTGAAAAACCCCACTTCAGTCCCCTCACTCATTTCATTTTTGTTTTGTACAATTTTTCCCCTCAAATTTAATTTTGATTTGTACTTTGGGAAAGTGTTTTTTTTGCCATTCATGCCCGACGTCTTTTTTTGAACCCCCTTATTGAGAAAATTGTGAATTTTTTAATAATTGGTAAACCCAACTTTTCCCGTGCTCTTACTTTTCCAAAAAATGGGACGATTACAAAAAACCCGTATTTAGTTTGTAAACCCATCCCGTTTTATTTACATTTGTCATTCAAACCTAGAAAACTCAAAAATGGGTATTCTCAACTTTTCCGTGCTCTAACTTTTCCCCAAAATTGGAACATTTAAAAAAAACAAGTTTCAGGAAGTAGCTAATTCCCGTTTATTTACTTTGTCATTTAAACCCAGCAAAATCAAAATTTTAAAAACCCCCCTATTGAAAAAACGCGAAATTTTTAAAAATTGAAATTAAACTCAACTTTTTTCCCTTCTCTAATTTGCCCAAAATTTGGGGGGGTTTAAAAAACAACGTTTCAGTTTTGTAGTTATCCAGTTTTCTTAAATTTTTCATTCCCAAAACCCAGCCAAAAAATCAAATTTAAAAAACCCCCCTATTGATAAAAGTGAAAAGGGGTAAAAATTAGTAATCCCCAAAATTTCCCCTGCACTACTTTTGGGAATTTTTGGGGCGAATTTTTAAAAAACAATTAAACAGTAAGTAGCTTATCCAGTTTACTTAATTTTTTCATTCAAAACCTAGAAAACTTTTTTTGAATTTAAACCATTGAGAAAACGTGAAATTTTTAAAATTTTGAGTAAACTCAAACCTTTTTCCCTGCTCACTTTGCCGATTTTGGGACGATTTCAAAAAGCCACGTTTTCATTAGTAGCTAACCAGTTTACACATTTGGGAAATTTAAAACCCAAAAAAACCCATTTTTAACCCACCTATTGAGAAAAAATTGTG